>JAYRBW010024051.1:0-12524 GCA_036023295.1 Invenusta paracnida
TCAAGCTAATCACTGACGCTCTTGTTCTTGGCTTGGCTTATTCTCCTTAGCATTAATGACTAGAGCTGCTAGCATCTTTCAAGCTAATTGCTGACGCACTTGTTAATATTGGCTTTAGGTTTTGCTACCGCATCGTGTAATCAAGTAATTTAGTATGTATTGAAGTGGAGTAAGAGGTTGTCCTGGATACGCAACATTACAAAGAATGATAATTTATAAAAAATTATAAGTTAAATAAAAAGAATTACTAGTAACGAAAAAAAATCGTTTCTACATTCTTGGAAAATTATTATGTTAAATGTACATAAGATATACACTAGTATAGTAATCGGTGACTTAGTTCCACTGTCTTTCTTCTTTCAGTTTAATAATGCTTGGAGGGAATTTCAATTTCTTTCTTTTTCTGCTTTTATAGTCATAAACCATTTTTAGTTTTAGCTAAACAATGCAACTCCATTAGAAGACTTTTAATTATTTGAGTAATTTTCATGTTTTAACGGTAATGCTCTATAATTGAGATTAATTCTATTTCGTTTGATATATGAAATAGACTGGTAATAAAATGTTACCATCAACAATGTAGCCTTCATTTAATTCATTCCTATAATTTACATGACATTTAAAGTATTCTGTTCTCCTATAGTTCTATATGCGCCTAATATTTGTAATACGCCTTTATAGTTAATATTATAAATCACATTTGCTTTTCTAAACTAGCATGATACGCGGCCTAGTCTATTAAAGGCTTGAAACGAAATATATATAAAGGAAGAAATGAAGACGTGTTTAATGCAAAAAGCTGAAAAGATATTTTCAAATTATTCTAACTCCCCCCCTTACCCCCTCAAAAAACACATAATATTTCATTTTTGTTATCATCAATAGATCAACCATATTCCAAATATATGGACGTAATATGGATGAAACACAAAATCTTACTTGTTTTAATTAGGAATATCACACCTATGGGGAAATATAACGTTACCACTAATCGGTACTCAATACTTACTAAATAATTGTTCAAGAAGTTCTAATCATTTCAACGTCAATTATAAGTTGTAGAGGCAGTAAATTGTACAATAATTATGTAAGTTTAGCGTTGTTTAGTTTATTATTTATTTATTTGACTGAAAGATGTTTAGATAACAAAATAAACTTGAAAATAAATACCAACCGAGAGTTGGTAAAAATAACACTAATTTTTGGTTACAAGTAAATCCTTCAGGTGATTTTCAAGAAGGTTTAAATTTGAATTATCAGGTTATAATTTATTATGTTTAGAATGTAAAAGACTTCTTAAATGTATTTAGCGTAATTTGCTCACGGTCACCGTAGTTATACGAATTCACTTAAAGTTTAAATCACCGACGGCTACTAATTTGTGTTTAAAACACTGCAAACGTTTGACCTACGTACAGCCTTTGGCATATATTTTATAAGTTTATTATACTTATAAAAGTCTCTCTTTTTTAATGCAATGTACTTTTACAACAGTTGATTTATTACCAAAACATTTGAATGCACTGTGGATGGATATTACTACAAGTGAAAACATAATCTTCCTATATAATAAATAAATAAAATAACCACATTGAAATTAATTATTTAGAAGCATTCTTTTGTACTCAAATATTGTACAAACGTCATCTCACTCATAAAACACAAAACTCTCACTCACAAAAGGCAGAATATTGAGATACAATAACAATTGAAGTTGAATAATAAAGTTATACATTATGGACAGATCTAACTATAGATAAGAAACAAAATTCGATTGATATCAATGAAGCCATGCGGTTCTACATAGCTGTAATAAAACGAAGTGTATGTGGCACTGTATCATTTATAAGAGTCACAATTATAGGGATTGTCATAAATATATTAAATTGACTCAGTTATTTTAGATTTCTATAAATTTGTTCCTTACAATATTTACAGTTAAGGAGGGAAGGAATTGATCTTAGAGAGTTTAATTCGATTCGTTTTCTCAAAAGAATATACCTCTATTTTATTAGAATTAGAAATATAAATAGCAATTTTATTTAGGTTATATAACCAAGGATAATTACAGCTTTGAAAACACTGATCGAGGTAAATTACTTTTTTAGGATAAGTGTTGATAAAATATTAAAAAGACAGACATTGGTAATACGTAGGAGTAAATTATAAAAAATATACAGTATCTATAGGTACATGTTGTAGTATACAATAGGTACAATATAGGTACAATAGTTAATAGTAGGTATAATACAATTATAGTGAATTGCAAAGATATATTATGTGTATTCAATATTAGTATAATATGTAGGTAAGTTGTATAATAATAGATTTAATTTAGTTGTCCATATTGGTACATAATATAGTGAATAATTGTAAGTATTAGTGGATAGTCAGTATTAATAGTAGGTAATACAATAGTGAATTACAAATATTTTTTCTTCTTTATTATTTAACGCGAAAAGGAAGTGTTAGAAACTATGTAGATAGTTAAAAATTTGGTAAACTTAGGAACAGATATAGTTATCATTTTATAATAATATGTATATGAGTTAGTTAATCACAGAACCGACAATAATGCTAATTGCTATCGAGTATTTCACTTGATTATATTTAACAATTGTTGATAGATCGGTATGATATGACCGAGTTATTGAACGAATTTATTTATATTTATTGATTTATTGATTAAATAAATATTCAGGTACCCCCAATTTTAGTATTTTCAGATAGTCAACTATGTAGCATTATTAAAATCAGTGCGATAATATTTCCCTATCCTTCCCTATTTTTAAACTTATATTGTCCACAGAAAAACGAGTTTTTGAAACGTAATTTTACAGCCAGCTACTAATTTACTAACTACAGACTCTAAGCGTCAACATGCCAACAAGCTGATCGACACCTTACAAGGAAACGTGGTTGAAGTCGACGAAACATGGCTGTATTCAGAGCCCCAAGTCTGTGAGTGGACTGAGCCAGCTGAGGATCGTCCTAGATTGACCGGCCTAATAATAAGTGACAACATATTATACCGCATTATCGTTGCATGTAGCTTTTAAGATGAATATCTCTTCCACGTATTTTAGCCAGGTGAAACTCTGAATGCAGAGAGAGGTACATAACCTTTAGTGAAAGAACTCGGTAGCTACGGCGATGTAATCAACTATCAATCATGCGTGACTTCAGGAAAATGGAATTATCGGGCATTTAACTCCATCGCAAATGTCGAAGAATTTTTGGAAGGTTTCATGACGAGCAGAAAAATATCACGCCTCAAGTTGAACAGATAGTGTAGCGTAATTTATTTTATGATTTAGAGGTGATTGTTGCAGCTGATGGTGACTGCCTAGAATGTTTTATATATTGTTATTTGAAGATTAATTTTATTTTGCTTTTTTGTTTTTAAACATTACATTGATATACATTTATCAAGGTAAACGTGCAATTTTGCTTATTTAGAAATAATCATACAATAATTAATTTTAATAAAATTGGACAATTTAATTTGAGTTAAAATTAGGCAGACAGCTCAACATTCTTAAAATACACTCTCCTCTAAGGTCTTATATAACCCTCTCGTCTTCTCTGATTGGTTGCAGCCTTGATGCACGCAGCCGTCTTTGGAAACGTGACTGCCATAATCCAGCGGATGTACTCCCGGCGAGCAGCCTACCAGACCAAGACACAGGACTTGAAGGACTTCACGAGCACACACCACATCCCCAAGGACCTCAAGAGACGCATGCAAGAGTTTTTCCAGACCATGTGGGCCATGAACCGGGGCATTGACCCCAATGAGGTGAGGCTGGGAAGAGCGGCAGTTCCATATTGCGATTATAAAGTTCTAATTAATAATAAGGGTCACAGCTGGTACGAAATGATAATTCGTGCTGTTTTAAAAATAACTCTCACTTACGAAAATGTTTTTAATACGAACATTTATTTATTTTTGAGTTTTAAAAGAAAAAGAAATACTACACAATGCATACTTTCATTTTTATTCAATTTTTAACATATCTTCTAACCATCTCTATTACAGAATGTTACTGTTTTGTGCTCATCTTTCAAATATTGCTGCAGAGAAAAGCTTTTATTCATTGGAAATTTAATTTGTTTGCAGCATTTATTATTGATATTAATTATGTGTTTTGTGTTTTGTGTTTGAAACAAGCCACTAAGATATGGACCATTTTATTCTTTAGATTGGTATTCTTTTAAAGTTAAGAAAAAAAAGAAATATGTTTTATAAAATTTAAACGATTATTGCTTGTGCGTGTTATCTGCCTTTTTGTAAAAAGTATTAATTCTTCCGAAGTATTAATTAACCAAGCGCTTATTTATCCGACAATCGTTAAAGTAGATCAATCGTGAGTAAATTTAATTATTAAGAGAAATTTAGATGACAATAATATACGAATTAAGCAAGAATATTATTTAAAACTTTACTCTTCCTTTAATAAATGGCTGTAAACTTTAAAACTGGATGAAATATAATAAACGTTTTAATTTAAGTAATGACATTGAATGATTTTTATAGGCAGTGAATAGTTCTTTTTATTATATTTCGATAGAATTTATATAGAATTTCTTTTATTTAATATGAATAAAGTATTAAATACTATTCCTTTATCGGATTTTGTCCATATGTCTTCTTCAGTCTTTCCAGGAAATCAATATTTAATCAGGAAAAATCGATAAACTGGCTAGGATGCAATTGGTTATTCTTAGATTGCACATCATATGATTATGAATATATAATTTAATAAATTTGTTTTAATAATAATAAATCATTAATTTGCCAAACAAGTTATACTATAATTCTTTCGTATTCTTACAAAATGATTACTTTAAAAACGATTAATTTCTCTTAAAATAATCTCCGAACAAGTTTCTAAAGCGATTACTTTATACTTGTGATGGCATAAATATGATAAAATCAATATATTTTTCTTTTTAGTTTTAGTTTTAATTTTTCAAATCGATTATTTTCTCTTGCAAAACAATTCATTAAAAAAAGAAGCTTATAACACTACTTACCAAAAATAAAAAAGCGCACATTAAAGCAATGTGTAGTTTCCATAACAACGCGAACTAAATCCCTTTTTTACTCCTGATCATTTTGATGTTATGAAAAACCGCCAAACTTCGGCTTCATTCCATTCTTTTCTCGGCGTCCTCAAATTATAGGCTTTTCCGTTCGCGCTTAAAAGTTACTGTACGTACGGTTGTCTCTAATATTATGCATGTATACCAATCTGTGTATCGAATTAATGTCAATGAAGATAACATTATACGTTCTTTATCAGTCCTCTTACTTAAACTATAATCACCCGATGTTGTATGCAGGTCGGTAGACAAGGGAACGTTATATTTTGTCCAATTTAGTTTATTATTTTCGCCATGCTTCAGGCTTGCTGATCTAAAGCATTTGCATATGTAATCGTTTGACCACCACTGTCTACACATTATATCGTAATACAAACATACACCTATTTGGAAAAGGAATTGGACATACGCTCGTAAAATTTGCTACATTATAATTCGAACGCCTCCGCTGTCATGGGTAAGATGTGAAAATCTAAGAGATTCAGAAATAGTAAATGTAGGTAAAATGTTATGACCCTGAATTTAAAATAAAATCTTGAATAATACTTTTACTAGATTTTAAAAGTTTAATAATGCATTGCTTTTTGTTAAATATGGATAAAGTATTAAATCATGTTTAGAATATAATATATTTATTGTTTTCATTCACATATCTTTAAATACAGATAACATTAAGTATATTCACGTTTTACCTACTTTAGCGATTGAGGGTTGTTTTTTATAAATTTAGTTAACGCTAGGGGCGAGTGGCGAGTGGATAGTGACTTGGACAGAAATCTGCAGACATTTCGAGAAATTCGGTATTTGTGGTTTCATCGAAGTATTTTACTTCATATTACTGACCGCCGCTTCTTTGCAAATAATTAGAATAATGCCTATGCTTTTTTTATCATATAGGTAGATAAAATCGTGTGTTTAACAGTTTATTATATTCAAGATTAAATATAAAGAATATGAATAATTAAAGAGGAAACAAAAGAAAAGTAGGTCTGCGTTCAAATAATTATTGTTCTTTTATGTGCGTCAACCACCCAACGGATTATTGTTTTTCACTAAAGGAATAAATGTTGTCCTCTTTCCTGCATTTGGGAACGCGATATAGCTTAGCTTTGTATATTCAATCGATTTTATACATGGTTAGTATAATAACGACTACAGTCTTTTGCCATTGTAAATATATGTTCCTCTCTTTTTGATGTAAGCGATGCTGCAGAATAAAAGAATAATAGAATAATAGGCAAAACTATATTTATATATATTCATGTAAGCCAATATATGCTTGGCTATCCTGGAGAACATGTCACTATGTATAGGTAAGAATAGGTACTATGATATGGGGCCTCCTATTTATTTACAATGCGAAGCGCCCAAAAGTAAATAATAGTTCAATTTATCCAGTAGACAGTCAATATTTTTATTCCCTCATAAACATAATGTTATATATAACGTCTACATATAATGTTGATTTGTAAAAAGATTCGTCGAATTCCTTAAAAGAGGGAACACGACAGACGATATGGAAGATATTTAAACCAATTGAATTAGCCAAACATTGGTAAAGCATTTTCTTTATTCAATCATTGAAAGAAGCTGATGGATCATTTTATGAGACTGATAGATTTTATAAAAAGGTATATTTAAATAGCAAACTTTACTGCACACCGACTTATTGCAAACACAGGTAACTGGTCACAAAAATCTTAAATCTTTAAATGAAAATCATGTCGACTGCGTCATCGCCCGACACACAGCAAGCAATGGCTAAAGCAGCTATTTTTCTGGCACAACTAGTAATCAAAGTCATAATATGAGAAGTTTATCCAGTGACCTTGACGATGCTAATACGATTTTTAATAATTTTAGTGGTGTTACTGTTAATGTTTTTCACTCATTAATATTTAGATCAATAATTCTTTCATGTTTTTGAAATGATTGACAAATAAACTTATTTCGAATTTATTTTACAGCCTTATACCACCTATATGGGGAAAATGCTTTATTTCTATAGAAGTCCATCAAACATTGCACTGCAACTATTTTTCATATTCAACTAATGTCGGTGTAATAAAGGATAAGACATATCTAATAATGCATAAACTGCTATTATAGGTATATTGAATAAACCGAAAGATAAAAAAAAACTCATTGTCCTGTCCATTGACCCAATTTCTCTTACTGTAATGATTTATATTAGTTAACAAACTTTCTCTCTTTCAAGATCATGCGGAACTTTCCGGAAGAGCTTCGTGGTGACATTGCGATGCATCTGAACCGCGAGGTTCTCTCCCTGTCCATCTTTGAGTCAGCAAGTCAGGGCTGTCTCAAGTCCCTCGCTCAGCAGATCAAGACGAGCTTCTGCACGCCCGGCGAGTTCCTCGTGCATCGGGGGGACGTTCTCAAGTACATATACTTCGTGTGTACGGGCTCCCTGGAGATCCTCGACGAAGAGAACTCGGTAGTGGCTCTGTTGGGTAGGTTCCCCATCTCTCTCTCTCTCTCATAATTATTTAAAAATAATGAATTGCGTGATTTTATTGGTTAACATTTTATTTTTGAATAACGCGGCTTTCGTGTAAACAATATTAGCCAATCAAATCACGCAGACAAATCTAACCGCGTTAGTTTATCTGCCAAGGTTGATGATATTGATCGATGTTCTATGGATATTAGCCAATCAAATCAGGCAGACAAAATCTAACCGCGTTAGTTTATCTGCCAAGGTTGATGATATTGATCGATGTTCTATGGATATTGGATTCAATTAAAATCAAATGTGTTGATTTTAAGTGATATTCAAATAAATATGAGCATATTTTACACTTAATGTTTAACATATTGAACAATGCTTTCGCTTTCACATATTGGAAAAAAAACTTTAGAAAGCACTAAAAACAAACACATCATAAAACGAAATGTGAACATCAATTTCTTGAATTCCTTACAAAGCTTCTCTAGAATCAGCCCCGAACAAGTTAATCTTATATCTAACCGAAAAGCACCGAAAAACGGTCTAACTCCGTTTTATTGATACAAACTACCTTCGACTATCCTTGAAACCATATTTCCGCAGCTGATTTCATAATGTTACATTTTAATGGAGTATCCTTGGATCCCCCCCCCCTGTTGCTTCTTCTGGTTCCACATAATTATACTGACAGCGTTTCGCGTGTTCTGCATTACTCTTATTTTATGCTAAGCACGTGTATCTTAATGTAACCAAGTTGGGTGGGTATCTAGTGCATACATGTACGCAATTTCTAACACCATGTTAAGTGTCTTTAATGCGGAAATGTGTGCATAATATGTACCATGAAATCAACAGCATTTAAGAGATATCGCAGTTAATTGCTTAGATATATCGTTATATGTATAAGCTTGTTACAGTTTTTAGCAGACATCTTTTTTTTATATTTGAGACTTTTCAGCATATACTGCTGAATATAGAACTGTCCCTGATAAGTCTACCCTTTTATGATTTTACACATGCCTATATAATGCTCTTGTTCTGGTAGTAGGTAAGAGTTCTTCAATAAATCGTAAGTATATATTATGGACAATATTTAAGAAGAAAATTCTCTTTTAATACTTAACTTATTATTTCTGAGGAAGCCGCATCATGTCTCTACAGTGTTAACTATAGCGTGAATAAGTATCTTTACTGATTAAAGCACAGAATCATAGTATAGGCGTTTTACCTTTTAGACATTGATTAATTTCTATGGATTAAAGCGTTATAGTAGTGTTTGAAAATATTTTAAATAAAGAAAATCGATTTAAAAAGGACTAAATATGAAAGCTGTTGAGGAATATTTTGAAAATGTATACGAAGTGTTATGCTTTACTGCTACTGCCCATCATTTCACGTGTATAGTAGACACAACTTTGACTCGTCTTTTATATTCTCGTGAGTGGCAAATGCATACTTTATTTTGTTCCTATTTATAAGCTGACAAGTAAGTATCAAAATCGATTTTTTTAGCTTTTTGTATTATTTTGTAATTAAGAGATATTCGAGTATATATACCTACTACTATTTGGTACTGTAGTAGTTTACACCAAGTAATTTCTTATAAGCTTACCGCAGTGAAAGACAATACAACGGAAAAATCGGTGTATCAATGATTAATTTGCCATTTTCAGTACTTCCAGTATGAAATTGGTCACATTGACACCTCTTCCAACTTAGACTTCGGCCCGTTTCACTCGCATCACGTGTGTGTATATCTAGAAAAAAAACGTGGCATTAATATTGCCATTGATTTGCCAAAGACACATCGAGAGCGGCTAATTGCCAAGGTCATCAGATCTCTTTACGCAGTTTGGGGGGGGGGCGATCCTGATCTTATCAAAGTTAGCAATGCCGCGTTCTGAGTGCTCTGTGACGAGCTGTATACACTATAATGCTTGCGCGCCTCAAGCTGAGGAGAACTGCTTTCTGCCGATTGGGGAGAAGTTAAAGGAGATGCAAGTGAGGATAATGAGACGGTTGAAGGCGTGGAGAGTTGGTCAAGGGAGATAAATGACTCGAATACAAATCAAGAAACGATTAGTGTGTCGTTAGTTAGCCGACGTCGCCATAAAATTGTCCTATTTTCCTACTCTGGAACAAATTAACAACACAAAGCGCTTTAAGAAATAAAGGTTTTAGTGGGGATATACTCATCTTCTTCATTTTTTTGTCCTCTTTTCTGCAATTCGAATATTTTGATTACGAAGGGATATATAACTAATGGCTCATTATATCGATTTGAATAAGTTGATAGACGTGTTAAATGTTTTAGCGATCAAAAGGGTTTATGAAAGTGTTCCTATTCATTATTCCACTATTAAGATGTCAAAAAATTCATTAAAGTTATTTGAATAGTTGCGTATTGCGTAATTAATTGATGTAAAAAAATGTGTTATACTACTTTTGCCAGACACCTTCTTATAAGTAGTATAATATTTCAATTTAATGTGTATTTAATCAAGCCAAAGTGGAGGGCAAGAATTTAACTCACTCTATTAAAAATGAGGGCATTGTGACAAATATTTGTTTAATGTAATTAGATTTTTGTGATGGACAGATCGAATAAATTCGTTATCAGTACGATTGTTGGTGCTCAGAAGAAAAGAAATGTTCCCTTGGAGATAAATTCAAAGTTTTAAGGCATAAAATAGGCAACCCGCTTAGCACTACTAAAAAGATGAATTGTAGTTTATATTAATTAATATTTATTTCTTTAGAATCTAGAATCTAGAATTTTCTAATAGACATAAACATTAATGAAATAATATTTATTTACAGACTTAAGTACGCATTGATTGATTAATATTCGTTCTTAGTTCTGAATTCTTTCTAATTTGATACTTGATCTTATTTTTGTAACATGTAACTACTAAATTATATTTCTAATCAAATAAATGTGTTTCCTAGACATTCCGTTAAACTCTAGGTATACACATATATTCCTTTATCTTAAACAAAAAACTGAACAAAACTTCGCCCAACAAAAACTTATCTCTGGCACTAAACTTCGTTTAATTGCTTTGAAGGATATTATCGAGTGAAATGTGCATTCCATCCACATTGCTAGAGATATAATGCTGGAGACTGAAACATTCTTATTGTCGAATTCATGAAATTAATTTTTTTTACAATTTAAAAATTATGCTCCCTTATTTTTACTATATTCTGATGTTAGATATTCTTTCTTGGACACCCATATTCGACCAGACAAGGGGGGGGGGGGGTGGGGCAAATCACAAATATATATGTATATATAGTCACATCAAAGATATAAACGACTCGTAAAAGTGAACTGTTGGATCAAAATCTTATCATATACAGTTTGAAGATTAATATATACTTATAGACGTGCACAGAGAAATACTAGAACAGATTTAATATGCATAAAAATCGTACAATATCCAGTCTGAAAAAGGCAAATATGCATTGCAATAAATAATTTATTTTCTTTACAGACCCCCAGGAAATCAAGATTTTGATAAAACCCTACAGCTATTTTTATGTATCTCTTTTCTCTCTCTCTCTCTCTCTCTCTCTCTCTCTCTCTCTCTCCCACTCGAACGATAGTTATCATAATATGTGATGGTTTTAAAGAACATTAAATAAATTCAACATCTTTTCCTAAAAAATAATTTATAATTATCAAACATTAAGTTATACTGCTTTATTTTCTTTCATTTATATATAGTATATTTAAACTTTATCTATTACAGAAAAATATGCTACATGTATAGATAATATAAAGTTGCTGAAATATAACCTAAAATATTTTACAAATATAGGACAAAAAATACCAACATCAATAACACATGTATTTAAGGCAAACTTATTTAAGCCATCGCTGTTTTTAATCTTAATCCCATCTTATATTAGTCCCAAGAAACGCTACTATTAATATTTATTAAAAGTTGATAAGTATCGAGATATTCAAAAGACAAATCCTTCTTTACAGATAATATGCAGGGATTACGTTGTATAGCGTATAATATGAAGGCATAGTAAGCAATGTTTTAAGGTGTAGAGTGTCAAAAGCATCAGGTACATTGTCATTAGAAGTCGTCATGAATAACAGATGATTCATGGCAGCTTTTGAAATTATACATAGACAGACACACACATAAAATACTTTTAACAAGACTCTATTTTTTTGCTCCTCCCTCCTGTCTCTTGTTGCCTGCCAATCACAACCAATCAAACAACAGGAAAAGGTGACTTATTCGGCACAGATATCGATTTCTACGAGGGGCGTGTCCGCTCCCGCTATGACGTCAAATCGCTGACCTACTGCGACCTGCAGTGTGTGGACCTGTGCGGTCTAATCCTTGTGCTGGACCAGTACCCCGAGTATCGGAAGCAGTTTGCAGAGGACCTGCAGAACGAGTTGTCCTACAACATGCGGGAGGGATTCGAAAATGGAGTAAGTGACACACTTGAGAGGGGAGAGGGAGGGGAGGGGGGGAGAAAGCATTTTATTGGGGAACTGTCACTTTAAGCTTGCTAGTTTAGATGCACAGAATTGGTATATTAAGTGTGTACTGTTAGTGGAAGGATTGGTGAAGAAATGTGAATTGATTATCAAAATGTGTACTTTGTAAATGGAATATTGAATATTGAATATAAGCCTTCAAAACGTTGGGCATTATTACGGGAATCGTTGCAAACTTATTAATTGTATTGATGAATTATTTAACAGTATTTATTCTAAGCGAATGTGTGGAAGCTATTTCATATCGCTGTATTTTTAAGGGATTCATAGTGAAAAATCGTAATTATTAGAAAGTCGTACTGGAAAAGTCGTACATTAAAAAGTCGTATATTAAAAAGGCGTACTGGAAAAGTCGTAATGGAAAAGACTTAATGAAAAAGTCGTATATTAAAATGCCGTATATTAAAAAGTCGTATATCAAAT
>JAYRBW010024062.1:0-12524 GCA_036023295.1 Invenusta paracnida
TAGTAAATTTAGCTGTCTATCTCTACTGCTTAAATTTATCGACTTACTAATAATGAAGTAAAGTTTTAAAAATAATAAAATAATAGATAAAAATTAACAAATATATCGAAATTAAATTATTTAGTTATCTTCCAAATATTACTCTGATATTTTCATTATTATTTTAATAAGCAATAAGTTCAATTGGCTTCACACGATGCTACAGCATTGTCTAGACTTCAGATTTATACATGCTCTCTAGAATATTTTTCCTACATATTCATTAATTCATACAAGCGCTCTGAAAGAATCTCATTTTTTTCAAATTCATAAAAATAATGAAATATACAAGCGAATCTAGGATAAATATATTTAAGGTAGTATTAATAAAAAAGTAATTTGTATTGATACTATTAAAAGTAAGAGTAATATTGTAATAGTATATTTGATGATTTCATGTGATGAGGAACATCCCCTTTTATTTCGTTTGGTAAGATAAACACATCTAAAGCCATTTTGCACTATATTTCATGGAGCATAAATAACCACCTAAGAGCGTGCGAGTGCATTTTATAGGTGATAATGAAAGCATACAAGACTTCCAACTAACTTTTTGATCATTATCAGGTTCGACTGCTTGTTGATCGTTCTTGCCGTTTGCGCTCGTATGTCTCTTCTTTTGACCTTCACCTTTGTCCGCCTGATCTGCACTCCCGTGTTGCTCTACCGCAGCAGCTGGTGCCTTAGTCTTCTGTTCTTTGTTCTGTTCCGTGCTCTCTGCCAAGATCTGCGCTCTGATCGCCTTTCTACGACGAATTTTCTCATCAAAACGTTTCATCTTCTCGAGCCTTTTCTCAGCTCTCAGTTGACGTCGTAGCAGAATTCTCTGTTTTCTTAATTCCTCGCGGCGTCTGCGTATTATCTGAACTTTGGCGGCTTGGCTCATCACTTTTCTTCATTCCCGTGAATAAGAGACAGACGTGTATAGTAATGGAGAAATGTGTAAATACCATTTATTTAGCAACGTTCTAGTCAACATTTTCATCTTTGGAGATAATATGTTTGTATTATGAGATTAGCTATCAACTACCGCATGGACTACATAAGCCAAAGCTAACCTAGACTAATTCGTTTAATAGTTTATTTTACCTCGCGCATTGACATTGGGGCATTTTATATATTTAGACAGTTATTCTACTGAACTACATCACTTTAATGATCGTCTCGGTAGCGTATATAATGAAGGTGAGTAGCTATTTTCTATATTATGTTACGTTATTATACAAGTTTATTCTTACTATGTAGACTAGAACTCACTATGATTCAGTTAGGTACCTATTAAATAGAACATTTCAAGGAATATTGATTTAATTGTATAATAATTTAACTTTTATTCATAGCTGAAGTGAATGTTATTTCATCTGTAACTGAATAGTCGATATATAGTGAAAGGGGTGGCAGAGTATGTCTATGATTTGATAAGGTTAATAAATTATTATCTATGTAGATTAAATAGTTAAAAATAACCGTTACACTAGCTCATTTTACATATATTATTGCTAAAAGTGGAGTCGAATAATACAAAATGAATCTTATAATTGAGATAAAAGCTATAAGTTATAAGTGGGAAAATGATTTTTGACAAAGTAGGTACTTAATTAATACACATCTAGGTTTTAGATAACGGTATATAGTTGAGTATAGTATTTGAATGGGATACGTTTTATTATATCATCATAAATATGTTTAGAAAATACGGTATATACATCAAAAGATTTGGACTGGTGTGATGTTATGAACATTTTCTTGGGACCATGACAGATTTAGAGCATAATATTTATTGTACTAGATTATTTAAAGTTTTAGAATGACGATTTTCGAATATATTGGCATAATTTTTAATATTTTTAAATGATGTAATTTTGTATAATTAAATTAGTTAATAGCAATTTTATAAAAGCAACTACATATTATATATATTAATAATGTTAATCTGTAGTCCATAGAGTAATTAAACTATAGAGTACTCGATGCTGTAGTCATTTTCATATTCTCACAAATACTAGACGATGCGGTAGCATCGAAAGCCACAATATTAATATATAGGTACCTACATACATAGTTTCAATAGTAGGTACGTGATTTAAAATATTAATATAATATTTGAATAACGGTAGGTACTTTTTATCTCTGAACTAAAATATTAAGAATTATAATTGATTTATTATAATAAAAATGTTATCAACAAGGATATTAATATTTTCAAAATAGTATCCCCTATAATAAAGAAGTTCATTTCATATTAGTGTAGGTACTATTTTTCTATAGTATTCTGGAATTTAAATATTCATAATTCTATTTGAAAACGATTTTTTGTTTATCAGTGTCATATAAAAATAATATACAGTGCAATTATAATATTAACATAACATTAGTACCTAATATATTTACTTATATTCGTATATAATTATTATAGCACTGTTGTAGAAATAAAATACGTATACTTAAAAATTGGCTTTCAAATTACAATCGTTTTCTTTGTAATATGTTACAACATATTTGTGCTTATATTATTCATAGGTCCCATTTAATGAACATAAATAAAAATAATACTACTTGTATGAAAACTCCACTAAACATGAATGGGACAAAATAATTTATAAGATCGGCTATATAATATGTCTATCTCGTATCATAGTATATGTTCAAATGAAATAAGAAAGTACGTTTTAATAATGAGATCTAACGATAAAATACATAATAATATATAAGCTTTTGTAATACCTGTGGAAGACTTTACTGAACGTGTGCTTCACTGAACCGCCGCCCCTGAAAGGCAAATTTCAGACATATCAATGCGTGCAACATTTAAAAAATAGTTTTTAACATTAGGTATCTATTTCTAAAAATAATAGAACATAACGATACAATGAGATAGTAAATCATATATTGTATTATTCTTCAAACAGTTATTTGCAGCATGTGTTGCAATGTCCGCTCAAATACTTATTTGTATTATTATATAAAGCTTCAAAGAACTTATTAATTTGTAGGGGAAGATATTTGTACTAAATAGACACGCAAAGTATTCTTCTGAGAAGGATTATTTCCTTTGCGGCATCTGTCAAAAGAATAGTAATAATAATAATAGCATATATTTATACAAAAACTTCTCTCAAATCACAGTAGTTCGGGTAAAATAGCAAATGTTACGTTATATTTTCCTGTCTCATTGCTTTTATGGATGTTTGTGTGAGCCATATGCTATGAAATTATTTCTTATTGATTCCAGTATATGCGTTAATTTTGATATAATTTGAATTAAAGTGGATAACAGTTATTTAAAGTGGATAGCATATATGAGGCCATCCGTAAAGGGACGTCCGTCCTTTGAAGAAAGATTAAAAATGATAATTTATCACTCAAAACTAAGTTACTTGTCCAAAAATATATATTGTAATACATAGATATCAATATTTTATGGCCTGTAATACATAAGTTACAAATTTTGTTTGTTATTAATTTACTAAACCCCTTATATTATGTCAAGGTTTATAACGATTGCATACTGATTCGCCTTATACCGAATGACTTTACTATTGTTAATGCGGAATGGATTACGTAACAATGCGGAATAGATTACGTAACTAGCTGTAAAAGAGTATTTGCAAACTCAGCTCTCCTTATTCGCCTTACTTACGCTACAGTTTGCCGGTTGGCCTTTTATTGTTAGCATATATTAAATATTAACAGTAACCGAGCGGAAATTATCAGACTTGAAAACGCGTGGTCCACAATTGAAAATGGCCGGAACTTTGTGCTGGTAAATGATGGTGAAGCTGATCGTCTCCTTATCTTTGGAACCTCGCAGACTCTTCGCCTCATGCTGACACACTGTATATGAATGGAACTTTTAAAATGGCATTGGAGATGCTCCAACAGATCTATTCCATCCAAGTCACAGCGATGGATGCAATGGTGCCAGTTGCTGTCGCGTTGCTTTCACGAAAAGATGTGAACGAATGTGTTTTTTATATACATTTTATAAATGATCCAATTATTATTTTTTTTTGCAATTTTATATATTTAATTAGCTTGTCAAGCCTATATCTTGTGATGATATATTTAATAACAAAATGTTCATTTTGAAAAAAGGCAAATCCAAAAAACCGTTACTAGGGCAAATTAGGATGAGGCCAGTCGGGATAAGGCTAATCGGGTTAAGGCTAATCAAGATAAGGCCAAACGGGACGACACCCTTATGACTGCTTATTTTTATAGTAGTAGTAGTTATTTATATATAGCATAATAAATAATAGTATATATATATGTATATATTTAAGCTTCTATAAATGTTAAAATTCAAAATTATAAGTATGCCTATCTCTTGTCTAGACTATACAATATTCATTTACAATATATGCTTTATTTTTTAATAAAATTAATTGATTTAATTACAGTTCACAATGCCACAAAAATCTATTAAGGTTTTGATAAACAACAGAAACAAACCAGAATAAAAGAAAAGTATTAAATATGTTAAACTAGTGCTAAAGTCAAGAATACACTTACCATAATTTGAAAGGTAGATACTTCATCCAACTAGTCATGAAATTCATTCCACCTTTTTTCTTGTGCGCAACTCCATGACATAATTTTGGATTTGTCTGCATTCCACAGGGGTCTGCTGGTATTCCACCCATTGTATGCGCGGACCCAATTCCGCCTGCCCCTCCCATTGCACCCATGCCTCCTGCCCCACCCATATGTTTGGCTCCTCCGTACATTGACTGATACATACCAGCGAAAGGCATACCATGCATACCACCGCCCATACCTGGCATGCTACTCATGCCATTTGAACTTGGCATGCCACCCATTGTATGTGCCCCGCCCATACCTCCCATGCCTGTTGAGCCTGTCATTCCACCCATGCTATATGAGCCGCTCATACCATTAGAAACTGGCATGCCACCCATTACATGTGCTCCACCCATCCCACCCATGCCATATGAACCGCCCATGTCATTAGAAACTGGCATACCACCCATTACATGTGCTCCACCCATCCCACCCATGCCATATGAACCGCCCATGCCATTAGAAACTGGCATGCCACCCATTGCATGTGCTCCACCCATCCCACTCATGCTGTATGATTCGCCCATACCATTAGAAACTGGCATGTCACCCATTGAATGTACTCCACCCATCCCCCCCATGCCATATGATCCGCCCATACCATTAGAAACTGGAATACCACGCATTGCATGTACTCTACCCATGCCATATGTACCCCCTAAGCCAGTTGAGCCTGCCATACCACCAATAGCACCCATGCCATACGTCCCGACCATACTATGTGGACCTCCAACGTCACTTGTGCTATGAACACTTTCCATACCATTCGTGTTTTGAATTCCCATTCTACCCGCGACGATAGGCACGCCACTCCTACTATTAGTCAGTGGAAATCTGCCCATAGTATATGTACGACCCATAACCGGGTATACAGCTCTTCTAACTGGCATAATACCTAATCTTCTTTTACCTTCTATAGTTCTCAAAGGCATGTTATTTATACTGCTCCTTATATATGGACTGCGTAAATTATAGTTGTTTCTTTTCAAACCACCAAACATGTTTACATTATTCGAGGAGATTCCCCTGTAGCCATTACTTCTACTTAAAGCATTTGTTGCAAAAGGTGCTCTACTATTACCTAAAAAACCATATCCTCGCTTATGATTAATGCCTTGTACCATACTTGAGTCCATATGAAAAGTATTACCATAGCTCCTTAACCGTGGATTGCTATTCATTATCGGATTGGTGTGGATATTATTGGAGCCAACAAGCATTGGCCCACTACCTGCTCTATTTCGCTTGATAGTAGCTCCCATTCCTGGTACAGGATGCTGTACTCCAGTCCCTTGTGCATTGCTCATTCCTTGCGAACCACTTATGTAAGGAATTCCTTTCATACTACCTATAAATGGTATGCTTCTCATATCAGGCATTCCATGTGAACCTCCCATACCTCCCATTCCTGGAGCTCCATGTCCACCTGATGACGCTCCTGAACCAGCGCCTCCCATTCCAGGGAAACCTCCCCCACCTTTGGAACCTCCCATCGAGCTCATGAATGGTATACTTCGAAGGTCAGGCATTCCATGTGAGCCTCCCATACCTCCCATCCCTGAAGCTCCGCCTGCTCCATGGGATCCACCCATTCCATTTATTCCAGCAGACATGCCTGGCATGCCACTTAAGAAGGATTGTTGTTGTGGAACATTTTTTACAGCCATCCTTTCTGGACTTCTTTTATTGTGGGGCTTTGATTTTTTATTGTCAGGTGCTGTAACAAAATATACACGATTTTGTGTAAATTTTTAACTTTAAATAATAAATATTACATTTAACGACTACAGATTCGATATAATTAGTTAAATTCTTAGTATTTCTTTTAAATCAGTATTTTTTTATAAGGCAGCTATCGATTAATCTCGAAACGTTTAAATATTATTTCATTGATATGACACAATATATATCATTTAAATGCGATGTAATTGTTAATTCGGGAATTCAAAATTCTCGATAATATATGGACAGATTAGAAGTCATTTAAAATATCCAAATTTTTTATAAAATTTTAAAACTTAATCAGAAAAGTTATTCAAATACCATCTATAGTACAATTTATACGCACTACTTGTAATTTACACTAGTAATATATAACCTCCTATATTGTATAAATAATAAATTACTCATAAAATTATAGGCATATATGTATTTAGATTTATGTGCTTCAATAATTATTAGAAGTGACAAATACATATATACATATATTTATATTAGAAACGTAAACATTACACATGCCGGTTATTTTAAATATAGAGGACTAACATAGTATTAAGCATAGATATAAATTATTTGTTTAACTCTAGAAAGAAAAAGAGGGCTATTTATATCTATGGTATTAAGCATGATAGATAATAGCAAGGCAGTCTTTATTAAACTAAGGCTGTGACTCACAATTTCGCGTCGGGAAAGAGTAGGCGGAGGCTATAGTAAGAGTATGGTATACAATCTATTAAATATTAGGTTTTTTTGTGTCGCAATATTTTAAGATATCTTTAGAATAATATTAGATTTTGTATTAAATGTGAATAAAACAGCACAAAAGTAAATTACCAATAATACAAAATGATCAAAATAATTTTTTCAAATAAATAGCAAGAAAACTGTATTATTACAATCATAGAACAATGAGCTAATGCATAATTTCTTTGTACATTCAAAATATCATATTTTCTATAGGATATCTAATACATACACCCAATATAAACAAATATATACAATTCTATACACATATTAAAAGTATCAAAATAATTTTGAGCATACGAACACGATTGTTGAAACACAATTTAAAATGTAATAAAACAATGACATTGTAAAGTTAAATATTCATCTCTAAAAAAGGATGCAACAAAGAGACATATAAAACATTATCTATCCAGTTAGCTTTTTCAATTTGCGTTTGTTGCTTGCGTCTTTCTTTTTGTTAGATAACTCTCTGTTACCAAGTAAAACATAGTCTTTCAAAATAATATTGGAAAATGTAACAATTGCTTTGCATTTCGTAGTTTGAATGTAATGAAGCTGACTCTATTGTCCAAAAACTAAACCGCTTTACTATACTCAAACTTCCGTTAGCCTCCTTCATATTCCTTAAGAAATTCGGTTTTGCATAGGTTAAATGATTGTCTATACATACATTTATTGCGGTATATCTATTCTTCCTAAACTAAGAAAAGTTGTCATGAATTTTTATTTTTAAATAAATAATTAATATTCTTTCCAAAAAACCTTCAAAATTTACTTTTCGAAAATATTAAACAAAACAAAAAGTCTAAGTTCTGCCCAGTTTCGAAATGGGGACCTTCTGCGTGTTAAGCAGATGTGATAACCACTACACCACAGAGCAACTTTCACAATCCACAAATTGTAATTGTATTTAATCTTATTAGGAATAAATATTTATTTTATTACTACTATCAAGGCAATCTTTATAAGCAACATTATCATTCAGCAACTTACCTTCGCTTTGAAGCAGCTTTTCCCCATAATTTGAGTTGTTTGATGATGATAGGTAGGCTTACTTTATCCCGAAGACAGTGTCATTGCCTCTTATAAAGATTGCCTTGGTACAACTAAAATGGGTTTTCTTGTAATAAAATGTGAATTTTATTAATGTCAGAAAGAAAGAAATTTCGTTTGTTACACATTTTCTTAAATAAATTTGAATTAAAGCAATGTCCGTTGACGCATAATTTAATAAAGTACATATTCTGTAAATAAAACATTTCGTCATAATTATAGATTTTTCAACGACAAAAACTGGTACAAACAGTGTTTTAAATTGCAATAACAGTTATAAAAATGAATCAATATAACAAATAACTGTTTTCGATATTCGACAAATAAATGAGGATGAAGCAAAGAATAAAATATGTCACAAAACATCTTGGTTGAACTCCACAACATAAAATTTAAAACAACTATTTGGAAGTTTGAAAAATAAGAGTGGTCTATAGTTATAAAAGTAAATATATCTTCCCCTGAACAGCAGAAAGCCTGGTATGAATATCAATATAGAGTTAAGAATGTGGAGTAGAAAAGTTAAAGCTCTATAAATATCAGACAATTGTTGGGAAGATAGCAAAACGTATAATATTACCTGGTGCGTGCGATAATGTTTGTGGGATTTAAGAATGGAAGCTTTTTATCCACTATAGGTAATATTATATTTGATCTTTAATGACTTATATCTGTCTTAATTACATATATACAATATTCCTAATATGTCTAAATCATGGACGGACATTCTGCAAATATCGATTAGAACACCACAAAGACTGCGAAAACATGGAAACTGGTGAAATCGCTCGACAACGTGGCAACTGTAGTGATAGCATGGAGCTACTTCTCAAAATTACCAACATTTGAGCACAATTTCGGTTTGTTATGCTCAATAACTTGCTAACATAACCATAGAAGAATTAAAAATGTTATTTTTGGGTTGTGCAACCAGTCACCAAATGGGATATTAATTATCATTTTACTATTAATTTGACTTACAATTTTACTTACAATTTAAAAAATACAAAGATTTCATTGAAATTACTCACATTTTTGTGAAAATTCATGTTTTTGATAAAATACTTATTTATTTTTAATTGGGTACATTGTCCATCGCTTGCAGTCAGTGTGTACATATCTTATATATTTCAAGACACAAAAGCAATATTATATTGCTTCCACATGCATTTAAATTAAGGTACTTTTAGCCATAAAAATTTGTCAGTTTCGATGATTTTTTTTTGTATAATTAAGAAAACTAGAAATAAAAAGTTGTGGTTTCATACTACTTGTGTAAATTACTAGTAGTACAGAGCGAGCTGGACCACGTTTTTGTTTCGCGCGTTGTTCATCCGTCCATAATTAACCAGATTACCAGCATACCACCAATTCATCGCACATGTATCTTAACAGAACTCATTTACATATACTGCCTATAAAGACGAAGTTGTAGCTGATAAATACCCCAATTCTGGCCTCACAGTTAGCAAATGGAGCCTATTCCGCAGGTCTGCGGCTAATATTAAGCAGAAATAGAATAAGCAGAATGGAAAACTGAAAACTAGACACCAAAAATATGAAGTATGTTCTAATGCATATAACTAATATTGTATTTTTGAAATATATTACTTTTAGTATACCATGTGGAGTAAATAGATAGTTTATTTTTAACATATTCAGTATATTGACAGTCTAATTGAGTCGTTCAAGAGTGCAACCACGATGCTTCAATGTTTCTGATTATTATTTGATCATATATTTTTTATAAAACACTTCATATTTTCTTATTTGTCTTGACGAAGTACCTAAATGTATAATTTACATTGTTAGGATTAATTTGTATATTTAGAACCACGTGTCTAATCATTTTTGAATTCTTCATTTGCAGTTTTATATATATATAATTTTATTGTCAAGGTGTCATTTATTCATTAGGCGCGGTACCATCAGCTCAGTGAACATATTATGTTACTACTGATATTATTCCAAAACAACTTTATATTATACCTATATTTACATAATTGAATAATGATTAAGAAATGATCTTTCACCTCGTGGAAGTCTTATCTAAACTTGTATTGAAGAATATTGTGTTTCATTATTTAGTGTTATTGATTAGTATTTGACTATTATAGATATTTGCATGATTCGTTAATTCCAGTGCAATCTAGTTCAGTAATAATAATTCTAGACTTTTGTCTCAAAAGCCTTTTAAATTAATAAATATAATTAGACTTCCATTGTATTATCCTATTTTCGTTCGATTACTATCAATTCTTATCATCTGTTACTGTTTTAGAGCATCTATTGTTTAATATTTTTCTCTAAATCCAAATTGGTTATCAATTATTCGCTCAAATTTAGAAAAACTGCTGCTTTTTCTCATCGACTGTTGAAATATTTTCATAGTATTGGTAGAAGGAGGGGTTCATAGGGAAAAGTCGTATTAAAGAAAAATCGTACAAAATTTAGTCGTATTTAATTAGTCGTAAAAGAAAAGTCGTAAAGAAAAAATCGTAAAGTAGAAGTCGTTAAGAAAAAATCGTAAAGAAAAATCGTAAAGAAAAAATCGTAAAGAAAAAGTCGTAAAGAAAAAATCGTAAAGTAGAAGTCGTTAAGAAAAAATCGTAAAGTAGAAGTCGTTAAGAAAAAATCGTAAAGAAGAAGTCGTAAAGACGAAGGCGTAAAGAAAAAGTCGTAAATAATTAGTTGTATATAAATTAAACGTATTTAAAAAGTCATATAATTATAAATTCGTATTAAAGAAATATGCATAATGAATTAAGTCGTATTTAAAAAGTCGTAATAATTAATCGAAAAATAAGTATTGCATTTATTATTAGTTATATAAATCGATGAAATACAAAATGAATAAACAAAAAGATTAATTATGTATAACTTGAAACACCTAAACACTTAAGTAATTTGATATAATTGTGTAATATATTATATAATAATAATGTTGGGGATGAACAAACAAAGAATAATTGGTTAATTAAGTGTAAATACAATATAGTTAATATTTGTCATTATTTCAATAATTAGGGGACTTAAAATATCACGTATTAAATGACTTTAATTTTTTTGTATAAATACGACTTTATTTTTCATTCTAATTCAAATTACTACCTTTTGATTTTACGATTTTTTAAATTACGAATTTTTAGTTTTACGACTTTTTAAATTACGAGATTTTATTTTACGACGTTTTAAATTACGACTTTTTGGGGTTACCCCCGGTAGAAGTGGTACAGACCTATACATTTCTGATTTGCTTTGTGTTTGAAATTGTTGACGTATTAAATGGTTCTTTTTTTACGATTATCCGAGTATATTTGGATTTACATGAAATATTAATTAGCTTAGCAATTATACCTATAAGCAATAATATGTAGAATACTTGTTTTATGATCTATGATTTTCAAAAATGATTATCATTTTTTCATGCTTTCAATATATATATTAATAGAGAGTTTTGAATAATTATGTTTCTAAGTTTTGTGTTATGGTTATCTTTGTGGGAAATTTTATGAAAAAAATAGATCGATATACTTTAACCTTGTGCCATTCACCATTGCTATTGGTGTCCTTATCACTATTGACTATAAATCATGATTATGATTCTGTAACATGTGTAATTGTAAACAATCATTACCATATAGGCATAAATTATTCATAATTATACACCATTAAGGTTACACAGTATAATAATTCTTATGACTTATAAAATATAATTGCAAAATACAATGCGGATTTAAAACTTATAGTTAAAATAGTATGAATTTCATATTTCATGAAACAATTATTGTAATTTCTTTAATTTTTAAAACCTTCCAGGGGCGGATCCAGGTTTTTTACTATGGGGGGGGGTTTGGATTAGAAAGAATTCAACATCAAAGGGGCGTTATGGCTCAGCGTAGCCTCTAAATCGGTGCGTGGTGCTATAAAAGTTTAGCTTTTAATGTCTAGAATGCATTTAAAATATATTTTTTTTCATTAGATTTTTAAAAACCTTTAAAAATGTTTTTCTTTTAATCTCCCAGGGTTGCGACCTTTGGATCCGCCAATGTCAGTCAGTATGAAAGTCAGTCAATATAGTCAACAGTCAGAATCCGAAATCTACCAAAAACAGTCGTCAGACACCAAAATATATCGAAATCAGTCCCCAGTCAGCATCGGATGTGTACCAGCTACTGAAGCTCGAAATCAGTCACCAGTCAGCATCGGATATGTACCAGCTACTGAAGCTCAAAATCAGTCACCAGTCAGCATCGGATGTGTACCAGCTACTGAAGCTCGAAATCAGTCACCAGTCAGCATCGGATGTGTACCAGCTACTGAAGCTCAAAATCAGTCACCAGTCAGCATCGGATGTGTACCAGCTACTGAAGCTCGAAATCAGT
>JAYRBW010024073.1:0-12523 GCA_036023295.1 Invenusta paracnida
AATTTAAAACAAAATAGATATTTGTAATCCTGGTGCTCTGGAGAATATTTTTGATATAAAATTTTGTTTAAATGAGAGATTTTATTTTTCCAACTGAACCCACTAGTTAGGTTAGATAATCTAGTCAATACTGTATTTTGTCCAGGGACAAGCACTGGTATTGCTGTCTTATTAATAGTAGGTTTTAGATCATCAGCATGTTTAAATCTAATTTATATGATGTTGTGATGTTTTCTTACTTTGAAAAAAAAAATTGCTAAATAATTTTGACAAATGATTGTCAACAATCTTAACTGCATTTATTTTTTGTTTTTAAACATTTAACAAGTAACCCCTATACACTAATAAAAGCTAGCGGCTGCAACCACACCACAATTATCAAGCATCTCACTATCCTTTATGATAGTAAATATGATATATATATATTTTTTTCCATTTTATATTCTGGAAAAAAAAATTTACAGCCAAGAACTGTACAACTGCCTTTATTTCTTATTACCACAGTATATAGATATATTTTAATTCAATAACATTTTACATTATCAGTTATATTACAGTAATTCACTTGACTATATCATAATTATTATTTATTTTAAGTGGTTATTTGCATCACTGAATATAGGGCAGTTCTAAACTAAATGTGTACAGGGCTATGATTATTTCTAAAATTCAAATGTCAATAGTTTTATTTTAAAAGTTTTAAGGATATTTTTCTTTTTTAGGATTGATTTGAAAATAAATAGTTTAAGATTGTATGGCATGCTTTTGTATTTATTCAATTCTGTGAATGTTTAAGTACTTTAGAATGTTTAACATAGACTGATTCATTATTAATATTTTCTCAAATAGGGTGGGGTAATTGCGGGTGTGGTGTAATTCCAGAAAATGTTCATTTTCAAAACACCAAAATGTTTACGTTCAAAATTTTAAAACAAAAATCTTTCTTTTTTGTTTCACGTTCACATGTATAATTATGTAAATAAATAAACTATTACAAATTAAATTAAGCCTATTTTCTCTTTATATCATTGTGTTTTGTTTTATATTTCAAAGAAATACAATTTTTTAACGATTTTGTCAATTTATTTTTGCGTAAGTCATCACACTATTTTTCAAATGTAATAACATTGATTTTAAATATATTTTTTCATATTTTTATGCTATTTAACTTATTAAAATGTATTTGCTAATGCAACAATAAAATTTCACTATTGGTAAATGGGGTAATTACGAATGACCATGGGGTAATTGCGGAAAAATGTTGTGTAATTTAAGAAAACAAAATAACGCTATGATTTGTTTTAATACGCTAATATATGCCTGTTAAACTTTCGGTTATTATACATCTGATTTGAATATTGCAACAACAAGGTAAGGAGATAAGAAATTAATATATTTTGATTATTATATCCATAGTTTTACACACAGAGTATATTTTTATTACACATAAAAAAGAAATCTAATTAAACTGTATTTAAAAAAAGATGTTAGTGATATAAACACTATTTTCGGCACTTTATTTATTTAGGTTAGGTATACCTATAGCACAATTTTTAACATTTATTATAATATTTTATGAACCAAATAAGCTACTTAGGATTTAATTGTTTTACACAATTTTAATCCTGTATGCCAATATTATTACGAATTACAGAGGTTTCAAGAAGTTATAGTGTATCATGGTTGCATTTGTGAATAGATAATTAATTAGTCATGTAAAGAATTTATTTGCCAGAGTTTCATTAGCTGTCGAATTATGTCAAAGTACACTGGTTCTCAAAATGAATGGAAATATTAGTGCGCTTGCTGCGTGTTGATTTAAATATTTGAAGCCTGATCTGATTGGATTGCTGAGAAGGAAAAATATTTAACTACAGAGCTGTAGCAGAACTAAGTTGAATAACATTATTGATTGGAATCAATGCTCATTTTTAGAAACAGTGTAGGCATAGAGTACACATAGAGAAACGACTCTAAGGGCGTTGCTATGTATTTTTACTTCACAATTAATAAAATCGATTTTTTGATAATTACTATGTTAACTAAGATTTGAAATTTCAACTGTCTTTCATTTACTTAGGCTGTCTAGGAACGTAGTCGCTGCCTATTGATCTTTTGGTTATAATTCAAATTATATTCAAATTTATTTTCATTTAATATTCCAGTTCACTTCATTTGAATGCCTCGCAATTACAAACGTAAGAGAGAAGCTTCATATAGCAAAGAAAGTTTAAAGAATGCTTTAAAAGAGATGAATGACAATGGCGCCAGTTTGTTGGAAATGTCCCAAAAATATTCCATACCAAAAAGCACTCTTCATGACAAGATGACAAAAAAATATGAAAATCCAAAAGTAGGCAGACCAACTGTCCTATCTTATGAAGAAGAAAAGCATATTGCTGCTAGCTTACAATACTCAGCTGACTATGGTTGGCCCTGCAATCGAAATGATATACGAAATATGGTGCAGCAATATTGCATATTGACAAAAAAACATCCAGAATGGATAGAAAATGGACCAGGAATAGAATTCATCAGAGGTTTTGAAAAAAGATGGCAACATTCCATAACCAAACGAAAGCCTGAGCTGGTGACAATTTCCAGAGCAAAAGATTTATCGGAAGAGAGCATTGACCATTTTTTTGATATGGTTAAACGCGTTTATGAGGAAAATGATTTACTTGACAAACCCAATTGTATTTTCAACTGTGATGAAACTGGGTTTAATACAGACGAGAAGGCTAAAAGCTGTTTTTTTCGTAGAGGAGCAAAATTCACTCCTATACTGAATTTCTCTGGCGGAAAAGCTATGTATACAGTTCTGTTCACTGGTTCTGCCAATGGAAAGGTTATGCCGCCCTTTGTTGTGTATAAGGGAAATTACTTGCACAATACATGGTGTACTGGAGGTCCTCCTGGGACACAATATGCGGTTTCACCATCAGGGTGGATGGAGGACACTGTCTTTGAAAAATGGGTGCAGAATGTTTTTGTGCCATACAAGATAAAAGAAGTCGGCAATGATCAGCCTGTGGTGCTCTTCATGGATGGTCATGCTAGTCATCTGACTTACGAAACTGTCAACTGCGCCAAAAAGTACAACATTATACTCATTTGCCTTCCTCCAAATACCTCACATGCACTACAGCCCTTTGATGTTGCATATTTTTCTCCCCTGAAAAAAGTATGGCGAAATGTCTTACGCAATTTTTTTCGTGAATCACGGCTTCAAAATATAGACAAGGCAGTTTTCCCAAGTTTGTTGAAGAGTCTGATGGAAAAATCAAAAGAAGAAAATATTTCTTCAGGTTTTCTAGGAGCAGGATTGTTACCTTTAGATTCAAGTAAAAGTAAGAAAAAAATTCTTAATACTACTGAAGATGATCTATTATCTGATGCTGAGGATCCAAATATTTCCAAATTGCATGAAGCTATCCTACTCACACTTTCGCCACCCCAATCTCAAACAACAAAGGATGCACTTGAAAATAAAAAGAAGACTCGCAGAAGAGTTCAGTCTAAAACTGGCGAAATCCTCACTAGTGAAGTGGTCATGAAACGTTTACTAGAAAATTCAGTGGAAAAGTCAAAAAAGTCAAAACCAAAAAAACAACCCACTTCTGATCAATGTTCAACAAGTTCGAAGGTTTCAATATTGGATGATAGTCACGTTGCTGTTGTAAAGAAGATAGTTACGATAGAAAAATATGGTAATTGTATATTTAGTTGCATTGCACAAGCGATCTTTGGCAATCGAGATGATGAAACTGTCAGGGAAGTGCGTGATAAAGCAGTGGAAGAAGTAATTCGAGATTGGAAAACGTACAAAGATAGCATTGCATCATGTTACAAAATTCAAAATTCCAGAGAATACGCAGACTACATGAAGAAAAACAGCACATATGGAGATGACCCAGAATTGAGTGCTCTCAGCAAATTTTATGATGTGAAAATCATCATATACAACGGACCTTTTTTTGGCTCCAAATGGCACACAACCCTCAATGAGAATTGTAACAGAAAGATAATACGACTTCATTTTCACGAGATTCACTACTCCCTAATAATTGGTAAGTTTATATTTTTCGCACTGTTTCCATGTCTATGTATTTACTTAAATTTTCTTACCTTAATCCAGATGATTACCAAATTGGAGAGTGGGTTCTGGTTCGTTATGATGCAAATCTGTATCCTGGTGTTGTGAATGATGCAACTCTAACAGACTACAAAATAAGTGTAATGCAATCAGCCACTGGGCAATATTGGATATGGCCAGAGCAACCTGACGTAATTTACTATAAATTGAGAGACATTATCCGGTCAATTGATCCACCCATGGTCTATGGGTCACGTGGACAATTTAAATTCAATGAAATTTTTAACTAGTATGCAGATAAACGTTTTTTCATCTGTTTTCAACTTTCATTTGATGCTATTTATCTTTGTTTCCTACTTGAATGGCGTACATATTACTGTTATATCTACCTAGATACTTAAATCCTTACATATTGCTACATGTGTACCTAATTCATGCCCGTTCCTGTTGTAACTTGTGCCTATACCTACTTAAATTATTACCTATAGTTACTCTTATATCTATTCATACACGATTTTTACCCACTGTTGTATCTGCTAGTTATACCTACCTACTTAAGATTCATAACTAACATGAAAATAAATGCTTTATTTTATAGGTATCTAGTATGATTTTTTTGTACCTACTTAGTATGGTTATATTTTAACACAGGTTGTACCATTATATTGACTAGAGGGAAAAGATAGCAACATTTCGGATCAAAATAATCTATATTTCACAACTATGTAATTTAAAAAATAACACGCATTAAGACATATAGTATATTCAGTTATCATGATTTAAGGAGCCTACTTGTCAGGGTTGTTACAACTGGCAAAAAAATTAGTCAAATAACTGCTATGCGATTGATTATACTATTCATCAAAAATATATACACATTCCATAATTAGGTACTTGTGGACAAAAAATCTTAAATAAAACCAAAAACATAAAAAATAAGAATATAAGAATAATAAATAAATAAAATGTACAAGGTACTTTAGACATCAGTTAATAAATATAAATATGAGAAAATATTTCCGTAATTACCCCATGGCATTGATCATATTTCCGTAATTACCCCAGGGCATTTATCATATTTCCGTAATTACCCCAGGGGTTTCGTAATTACCCCATGGTGGGGTAATTACGAATATATAAAAAAAACTAATTTTCTTTTATTATCACGATGATATTAAGATTTAAAAGTATTCTATGAGGTAGATAATTGTTTGAATGTATTAATATTAATAAAGTTCATGCTTGAAAATCGCATATACATTTATAAAAAATCGATTAATTGATTTTTATTCCGGAATTACCCCACCCCACCCTATTGCTTTATTTTATTATTTGGCCCAAAAACCTGTACACACTTGTTTGTTACTCTTCTATACTCTTCTAGTACTTCATACTTACTGGGTGTCTGCATATTCCAACTATTGATATAGGCTTCTAATTAACATATGCTTTGATTGCTATTGTTTCCAGACTTTCATTCTTCAGTTTTGTCTTTTTATTTGTATTGCTATTACTCCTGCTCTTTTGGTAATAGAGTGTTGTATTGTAAAGTTATCAAACTTATTTGATATTGTTTGAATGTGTGTGGTTTATATTCCACTAAGAATGATAAAATAAAATTTAAATCATATCTATGCTAAAAGAACAAAAAGCTTATTAATATTTTTATTTAGGCTTCTATGTTTAGGTGGAAGATGTTTAATGTGGTTACATTTGTTGAAATGTTAGTGTCATATTTTTGATTATTGTATTTTAATGTTGTTACATTTATAATTTCTCAATTTTAGGATTAGTGATTGTATTCATGGTTGGATTTTTCTATGTTATTTATTTGAACTTGGTTAATTAAGAATATCTATCAAATTCACACAGCAAAAAATAAGAGAAGAAATATCTCTCAGAATTAGACTTTCAATTAGAAATCGTTGAAATAGAGAAAGAGTACATAACACATAAAAGAAATGAACAACACAAAGAATATCTGCAACAAAAGAAGTATGGAGGTAGTGTCTCTTCAAATCAAATACTTGGAGAATATGTCAGAAGAATAAATTTTGCTTGACTTAAAGATAATGTCTAATATGCATTGATTTTGAAAACCTTATCACACTTTGTTACATTGTATAAAATGTGCTCGTTGTATTGTTATATTTATGATAAGTAATTATGTACAATTTGTTGTCTTTTTTCTTATGCTAATAAATTTTGGTTTATATGGACAATGTGATCATTATTAGCCTCACCAGTGTTGTCATTTTCATAGATATATCTGCCTTATTAATTACATAATTATGTAAAATGAAGCTTAAGACACTATTAGTATTATAGTAACCAAAGTAAAAATTTTAATTTAAAATTTGAAGGATAACTAAGCAAACCTTTGTTTAGACACTCCAAATGTGCCTCAACCTTTCCTCTATGACTATAAGGGCGAAGTTAAAAATGTTTTCAGCTACATTTCTAGGCTTTCAAAGGTGTCAACAAGTTATGTAGGAGAAAGTTGGGTAATGCTATGCAGTATGTAATACCATGCAGTTCTCAAAGTAAGGGCAGTACAATTGTCTATGGACAGGTACATTTTACAACAGACAAGTAAAAATTGTGATTGCTTGTCTGTGTGGACAGTAGATTTATGTGTGATGTGTGCCTAAATATATATATAAATATAAACAGACAAACAACCTAATAATATATACATAATTAATGAATGATGTACCAATGGCACTGTTAATATATAGGCAATAGAAAACCCATTTTATAATATTATAGTCGACGTCATTGCAAATAGCTAGACACATTGATTGATTCTGTCTACTGTATAAATGAGTGAGAGTAAAGAATGATACATAAATTTCTTCTACCCAGCTAAGCTTCAAACAAAAGCACAACCCTGTCCATATTAAATAGATGATAGTATATTATAATACAGTACAATACACCAGCAGGCTAAGTTAACAGAATACATAAGGTGATAGGAGTGATTTGATAGAGAGCACATGATTGGTCTGCTGCTGCTGTAATTCTAATCAGTTGATAAGAAGTCAAAATTAATTACTGTCTGTCTTTGTCACTCCAATTTAGTTTATTTCATTCTTCAATCATGGCGAGTGAGTCAGCTAAAGCAGCTTTTGCAAAATATTTTAACATTACACCAACAAGTTTTTCCAATAAAGCAAAATTTTCGATGACTAAAGAAAATGATTCAAAGTATGATCATCAAACAAGAAAATGTACATTTCAACCAAGTTGGAAAATAAGGTACCCATGGAAAGACTTAAAAAAAGTTTTGTACATATTGTTTAGCTGGCAATAAAGTTAACACCTTTACAACAGGCTATTGTTCTTTTCGAATAGAGAACATTACCACTCATGCCTCCAAAGACCATACATTTGCTACAAAAACACACGAAAATAAGCATAAAGATGAATTGGAAACTCAGGTTGGGCTAGCTCTTCTTTCACTCAATGAAGCCAACAAAGATCATTTGTGCTGGGTCTTTCAAAACGCCCACTTCATTGCTAAACTTGGTCAAACATATACAGACTTCATTGCATTACATCAATTGGATCAGGCAAAAACAAATTGTTCCAGCAACTTCTATGTCTTATACAAATGAATAAGGCAGCACCTGTCTTCATTGAAGCTATTGCTGAGGTTCGACATAAGCAATTGATTAAGTTTGTCAAAGGCCAGATGTACACTGTGATGGTGGATGAAGCAACGGACTTGGGAATTGCAGAAGAATTGATTGTATACATTCGATTTTGTCCACCTGTCACTGAAATGCTTGTAATCAAGTATTTCCAGCTGTCCAAATTCTGAAGCTATCTACAACCTGATTGTAAGCACTCTTAAAGATGATGCAGAACTCGGTGACAACTGGGCACAAAACTTGTGTGGTTTCACAAGTGATGGAGTTTTGGTACTCCAAGGTCACAAGAATGGCGTCCGTGCTTTGCTCTCTAAAGATCAACCCCAACTTCTGTCCATACTTTGCATGGCACATTGTCTTGAATTATTCATCAGAGATTCAGTTGCTTCTGGGTCTTTTCAAGTGAAAGTTGATGAAACATTGCTAGCTCTGTATCTGCTGTATCACAACAGTCCAGCAATGAGAGCTGAACTTCAGTAGATTGCCAGTGTCAAGAACTGAAAATTGCTTCTACCACTCACATTGGTGGTACTAGGTGAATTGGTCACTTTTGGTGCTATTAAAAATTTGCTTGGAAGCTATGACCTAATCGTAAATCATTTGACATTGATTTTTGAAGGACCAGCCAGAAATTTGAAGGCCAAACCAACTGGGCTTCTTGCAAAACTAGCTTCTTGTGTCCTACTTACATGTGCTACTGAACATCCTGGGAACATTGACTATATTCAGTCTACAGACTCAGGCCAAGGATTTCAAAATAGGTGCAACCATGCACTGTCTGCAGAGAACACAAAAGATTCTCAGCAAATATCTTACCATCACAGGTCCAAATCTTTATAGCTTTAAAGCTAAAATGGGCTATTCTGGTCAGTTTAAAGTAATTACACTGGCAGGTGTTCAGGTCGATTATGATGTGACAAAGAAGCAGATTATCAGTGCTTTAATGACAGCAGTGGAACACAGGTTTGAGACAGACAACAATGTACTGCTTACCATCCAAACCCTGGAACCATCAAAGTGGATTCAAGTCTATAAAGCAAATGACAGCCCCAAAATTTGTGGCAATCAAGAAGCTTAACATTTTCATTAGGCTTTTAGCAATGTTCTCTCCTACAGCCAATTTGACAATGTGTGTTGCAAGTCAGAGTACAAATAAAGGAATCTGTAATTATTCCTTGCCTCAGCCACAAGATAACCTTCAACAACAAATGTGAAGAGTTTTTTTGGCAATCTGTTTTACCATTTCTGAATGATAAACCCAATCTTTGACTACTGGCACAGCTGATAATCACTTTCTCAGCCAGCAGTGCAATGACAAGCAAGGATTTTCATGGATGAAACACCTGAAAAACAATCGCAGAGCACTCCAGTCCTGGGGTGCTCCAATATGACACATTAACTATGCGTCATGTTGGACCCAACATCAATTTCTGACTTTTGCCCAGACAAAGCCTCACTTGAGTTCCTCACAGGCCACAACATTTGACATCCAGGGAACTGCAGCAAAGAGCATGGCAACCAAAGGGAATCCACAACCAGCAATCATTGCATTCTGACACTAGAGGACTATGACAGTGATTAAAATCTGAGTTATTGATATAATATTAGTGACAGTGACATCTTTATACATTTATTATTGTATTACAATTTGGTAAGTTTACCTTATTTGAATAACAATACACATATTTACTGCATTACCCATTTTGAAGTTATAATTATATTGTGTATTTTATAACTATTTGTTTTTTCTGAGTGATTGATATAATATTAGTGACAGTGACTACTTTATTCATTTATTATTGTATTAAAATTTGGTAAGTTTACCTTATTTGAACAACAATACACATATTTACCCCATTGCCCATTTTGAAGTTATAATTATATTGTGTATTTTATAACTATTTGTTTTTTTCTTTCTTATAAAATTGGTGGTATATCATCTCTTGGACAGGTAAAAGTATTACAGACAAGTAAAATCCTATATGGATAAGTAGAACAAAAATATATGGACAAGTGATAGTAAAATCCTTATTTCAAGTACTGCCATGCATTAACTATATTAATGCAAATAAACAGCAAGTTAAGTAATAATATGTTTGGCCAAATATATTTCATTTGTTTTAATAAGTTAGCATTTTGAAATTTAAAATGTTGGCACACAATTTAAAAAAATATTGGGTTTTAATCTAAATCTAATGATTTCAGTGAAATGAGTGAATTTTATTTTTGTATCTCTCATTTTCTCAAATATAGTAATGTATATCAGTAAAAAAAATGACAATTTAAATCTTTAGAAAGGGAAGATAATTTACAAATTCAATTTTTATATAATATACACTTGGAGGGTAATACCATGCAACTACACTTGGGGTAATAATGTGCACTCCACAGCATGGTATTATCCCACTGATTACTTTAAGTTTGTACTTTCCAAATAATAACAAAGGTGTAATAAATAACACCATAATATAACAATTCAAATTTAATCCATTATTTTTACTTAAAATAACTACCTTTTCTCTGATTTATTCTATCTATTTATATTCCACCCAGATATGTCAAAACATTTCCTTAATGATACCAGAACCAATCAGCATAAGCAGAATGATCAGTTTTGATAGATCAACTAAGCAAGGTAAGGGTGAGACAAATCCAGAAATACTTACACTATTTAACTTTAAAGAGATGTAACTAAAAAAACTAAATAAGATAGAAAGCTGCTTTAAAATTCTACACAAGGATATACAAGACTGCAACACTGAAAAATGCATCAATTAACCCTTTAAGGACAACTATGTACAAAACTGAAATCATAATACAATTTATTCATTCTTCTATAATATTTTTATTGGTCCTCAATTTTAATTATTCCAATGTGCGATTGGAGGAGTAAATCTCATCTACTCCATATACATACATTACTTGAATGGCTATACTATATAATATTTACATTGTGGACCAAGATATCTATAGCTTTATGTATGTATTATTATATGAGAAGCTCATACTGGAACATGAATTCACTCAAGCATCATAGTATAGACCCATATAAAAATCACTGCCTCAGATGTTCATATGTATAGTTAAGTTTACAAGAGATGGATGGATAGGCGCATGAGTTCAGACAAAGCATCATAGTATAGACCCATATAAAAATCACTGCCTCAGTCAGATATTCATATGTATAGTTAAGTTTACAAGAGATGGATGGATAGGTGCATGAGTTCAATTATCATCACTTATCTAAGTTGTAGATTCACTTATGAATGACTTATCTTCATTTATCTTTCACTTTAGTATCTGAGCTGGACATTGACAACATAAATCAATTTTTGACCCTCATAAATTAAGTATTGCAAGCATCCACTTGCCTTTGATATTATCAAGCAAATAATATAATTAGGCACTTATATGATAGGACAAAGGGAATCATCCCCCACAGATCTGTGGGTACTTTTGTATGTATATCTGTCTCTCTTATTAGTTTTCACCAGGATTCCGTCAACATAGCAAATTGCCAAAAAATAATATTTTGTAGCAAACTATAATAAAATATTTGGAAATTTTATTATAGAGCAGACATCAAAGGTAACAAAATATGTTAGTGATATTCTCAAAAGTAAATAAGCATGCCAGTAGTGTGCTATAGTTAACTAGTTATAGCTACACAAAGTGTGCCACTGTCTGTATAGAACCAATTCTAAACATTGTGTCAAAAGGATTTTAAAGCATAGGCTTCTACCAGTATTCAACTGTAATATGACATATTATAATAAATTATTTGCAGTTATAAAAATATGCAAGACTGACTGCTCTCATAATTTACTGTCATAAGTATAGTATAAATTCTTTACTTGTTGGTCCAGTAATATTTTTTGAAAGAATAAAGTCTTCATGCAAATTATTTGTACAATAGGTATATAAAATGTTTGTTGTTTACTCATTCTTACTATTAATTTCTTTGAGCTCAGTTGGATGCTCACCCTGCACTTATACTCATACTAAGAAACAAGAATAATTGTCAGGGTAATTTCTATATTTTCTATATTTTTTTAATATACAGGGTGTTTCACTTGATCCCTGGGTTGATTATATCCAAAGATGAGTAAAATTTATCAAGGTCTTTGGATTTGTCAGAGGTTCCAAAAATAGGGTTATAATTATCAATATTTCTAAGTTGAGGAAATTGGTTTTTAAATTTTAAAAAGTTTCTGCCTTCTTTGATTGAGGCATTGGCTTTGGTCTTACATTTCTGAGTTATTCATTGTGGTGACAAATTGAAATCCTTGTTAGTTCCTTTTTCAGATTCCAGTGCTCCGATATAATGGGGAAATGGTTATAATTTTTGAAGGGAGTGAAAATTGGGCAAGTGTTAGATGTTTTATAATTGGGTTTAGTTTGTGTCTTGAAAATTTCATTGAAATTGGTTGGATATATTAGGCATCATTTAACTTTAAGCCTGCCTCATCTAACTTCTTTTTTTGGAACTCTGTGATACTAAATCCTAACTTTAAAAATAAAAAAATTATCTCAAACTCTTCACAAGTCAAAAGAGGAAGTTAAAATAAAATCTAGATAATTAATAAATAGATTTTTATTTAACTATTATGTTTATCAAAGAAACAGATTTTTAATTAATTTATATTTATCATAGAATACAAATTTAGCCACCGGATCAAGTGAAACACCCTGTATAAGTTGTGTAGGTAGCTTTTTGACGCCTCAGTTTCATCTCTCCAGCAACTTTACTATCTGGTAACATTGCAGTAAAAGT
>JAYRBW010024084.1:0-12523 GCA_036023295.1 Invenusta paracnida
AAATATTTTTTAATATAGACATAAGATACAGAAAAGGAATCATTCATCTATGGTAATATAAAATATGTTGAAGAAAAATAAAATCTAATTCTGTAGTTATTATTTTCTGGAAGAGGCAAACATTTTTAAATATAAATATTATATAATATATACGTTTTTTTGAAAATCACCAAACTTGACAAAATTTCCCTGACCTTTTCTGCAAATCACCTTAAATGATAAAAATTCCCGGACTTTTCAAGGTTTTCCAGAAGCGTGGGAACCATGAGTAGGCTGTTAGCTCAAGCGAGCAACCTACGTACAATAAGATATATTGGAATACCAGAAGAACGGCCATTATTTTAAAAGCTACCATTTAAAAATAATTTATATTTTGAAATGATTTAATTTTAACGTGTCGAACCGCCACAAATTAATCAGCTTGCCAATTTTCCTCTCAATGTAACTATCCCTTGTGAATATTATAGAACCAGATATTTAGGTTCAAAAAACAACTTTTTTTCGTAATTAATAAACGACTAGGTTTGCAGTTTTAGTACTACAATGAAGTTTACAATCGGTGTGTATGCAACTAGATAAATAACATGAAACAAATAAACACGTCGTGATATCGCAGATGCACAACATTCTATTTACCGCAGTTGACAAATACAAAGACGCATTTATTGCGAATGTACCTAACACTAAGTGCGGATGTCGCCACTTAGGACCCAAATCGGTATCCAACAATGAATATCACAGTAAAAAAGACTAGGTTTGTCGTTTTAGTACTACAATGTACACCTTACTATTGGCATGCAGGAAATATTTAAATCGCTCTGTATGGTAGAATACCAAGCATTTGACATAATAATATGTCGGTTTAAAAAACTACATTAAACTGAAAATAAGGAGTGAATATTTTAAGGTGGATATACTAGTCAAAAGATTACATCACAAGTATTTAAAATTATTATTAATGAAAATGTAAATCAAAGTTTCCAGTTACAATCTTTATAATATAAAACAAAACAAATGTTAATGAATGTAAGACTGTTGTTGCTAAGCAATCCACAGACTTTATAAGAACAGTCACTGCAACACTAGATAAGAGTTATTACGAGTAGTATAAACGAATGGCTAGTATAGCCATAGGCAAACAATAATACTATCGCTCACCTGTCAAACTCGGCCATCTTGTCGAACTCATCGATACAGCAGACCCCTTGATCAGCAAGTACCAATGCACCGCCCTCTAAAGTCATTTCGCCTGAAAGCAAAGACATCAAATATTAATGGTTTATTGATTATATTGGAAATATTTTGCAAAAACTAGAAAGGCATCGATTAATATTGCTATTTAAAAAGCACATACAGTACATCTTTGTCGGTGAACATGATAAGATAATAATAAATTGTTAGTGACATAAATTATTCTAAATCACAAAAAAAAGTTTTAAAGATATTTTGTTTATAATTATATTAATCCACTTAGAAAACCACGACATGCTGGTGAAAAATACAATCCGATGCAAATTAGTCTTAAATGTCATAAAGAAGTGTTAGTTTTGGAGATCTCCTGTTTAATTAACGAAATCATGATTAATAGGATTTCCGAGTTACTTACGCAGATTGTCAATCAGTTGTTCGCGTCAATTATTGTCCAATAGTATATTAAAAACAGTGAAGGGCAAAAGGACTCACCTGTGAGACTATCCCTGACGACAGCGGCAGTAAGACCAACCCCGGAACTGCCCCGACCAGTGGTATACTGTGAGCGCGGTGAAAGACGGTCCACAAAGGTGAGAAGCTGTGACTTGGCCACACCCGGATCACCCATGAGACAGATGTTGATGGAGCCGCGGACCTTCATACCCCGAGGTGCCAGGTTCACACCGCCAATGAGAAGCAGAAGAAGGGCCTTCTTCACGTCCTCGTGTCCAAAGATCTCCGGCGCGAGGCTCTGTGCCATCAGTGTATAAAAGTCTGGATCTGATGGCGTGAAAGGAGAGGTGGGCACTGTATCACTCAGTTGTACTGGAGTCATCTTGACTGCTACACACGCTCGAGAATGTTTTAACACCGATAAATGAATCCTTCAATCTTGGATTTCATTTACATCATATTTTAAATTAAGAAATTTAAAAGTACAATCAGTCTAATACTGCATAAAACGGAGGGTTAAGAAAATATATTTATTATACACTTTTAAAGAAACAGTCACGTTTCGGTGTGTGAGTTAAAATGGAAAAAGAGAAACTGTTTTTTCACAGTGGCTATCAAAAGAAATCTTAATTTGCAACTTCATTGATTTAATACATACACGAACATTAAACGATAGACAGAATTATGTTCAATTTACTGGTCGAGTGAATATAAATATGAAATGCTAAATAGTTGTTAAAATGAGTAATCGCGCCCATCTAAATATATATTTCATACGATTTTAATTAAAGTGAGGTTGAAAAGAGTTACTAGCAGTATAAATACTTATCAACATTATTATATTAAACGAAAGCGATTTAGCTATTTAAAATTACAAAATATAGAGTATATAATACAAAGCAGCGGTACACAATACAATTAGTTCCACGAAATTAGAAAGTCAATTTGGCCATACTTTGGAGGAAGCACACGCACAGTCCAGAAAAGAAAGACGCTTTATGAATAACACAGGCTAAAAATTAGCCAGAAGAATTAAATGAAAACTAAGTTAAAACGGTCACTTAAAGTGATAAGTTAGTATTGGTGTTTGTATTGAGTCCTATTCTTGTAAATGGGCATAATAATAAACTCATTGACAATGTAAAGATCGAACATGCAAGTATCAAAACTCTGCACCGCAGCTGAGAAAAACACAATTAAGCTTCTCTAGAAGGGTGAGAAAATAATTATTCCATACTTCGTTTTATTGGACATTGATGCTGTAGACAACTGACAGAAACGCGAACCTGGGCTTCTTTTCCCGGATTCTACAAACAGTTTTTTTTATCTAACAGCCTATCTAAATAATTTGTAACGTAGATAAATATTAATTATCGAGTCTTTAAAGGCTTTGATTTGTTCTGAACTTTGCGCTGTGTGCTTCCAAATTTGTATACAAACTATCTATTATTATGTAGTAAAAGATAAATTAAGGACACTTTCGCTTGCAACAACTTTAAAGTCTTAATTTTGAGATATGATAAAGTCAAGACATACTAAGTCGTTTTTAAAATACCAATCCAACCAGTTTGACCAACAGAAGAATCTGGCGCTACTCACCCTGCAAACGCCTTCTCTCTTCTGGTTCGAATTCCTGAGTGTCCAACTCGTCTTGATTCTTAGTGAGCGGTATCATCTGATGAACGTCGAGGAAGGTGTCAGCCAAAAGGCCCTGCGAGGCATTGGCTCTAAAACCACTCCGAATAGCCGGAAGAAAGATACCAGTCATGTGTACATGGTCTCCGGGCTGCACCAATCGGGTGTTGTCCCCGCGACAGTGGACTGTCATGGACCGTGGAATACTGCCCACTGGGACCTAGGCATGTGCATGGTGTCACAGACATCAGATAAACAATAAGGGGTGGAAAGTGTTTCAGATATTCTAGAAGCGATTGTAGCCTTTTGAATACATCCCAGATTATGTTGATGTAGAAAAACAATAGTATATAATAATTTGTAGTCTAACATACAGTCTTATACAATTTATTTATTTATGAGGACCTATAAGTAAGTTACAAAGGTATTACACTAAAAACATTCCCTGCCCTATTTGCTTGTAATAGATTTAGTAAAAACACACATCTCATCACCAAGTGCATAATTTACAGTAAATGGCATATTAAAGTGTTACACAAATAGAACTCTATCAAAATATAGTAGTATATATTATTATACTAACAGTTTATTAAAACCTCACACAATAAATAGCTACAATTTAAAATGCACCAGAAAAATGTCATCTTTTTAGTTGCATTAAGAACTCAACAATACAGAAGAAAGGGGATACCTGTTCCGCAAGTTCCTGCACTCTGATCTCCTGGAACTTGACAAACTTGGAGCCCCGAGTCTGCAGATGCAAACGACCCCCGGCCACTCGCTCGTTCTTGCAAACATCGGTCATACAGCTGATTAGCGGAGTGAAGGTTGGATTCGTTATCTCCTGAAGGAGGTGGAGGGGTAGCATTAGTAAACGTTCATGGGTGGGCTTATAGGTACAAGGAAGAGAAAACTCCCCCCTCCCCCTCCATTTACTGGGTCGTAAATGTTATACTCGTTATTTATACTCACACAAAGTCAAAATCTACTATAAACAATAATTATTATTAAAAGTAGTGTTTTGGCTACAAACTAGTAATCAGTAATAATGTACATATATAATATATTTAATAGAAGGTAAAAAGTCAGATCATACAGAATAAAAATATAGTAAATGTAATTAGTAAAACATAGTTTCATCATTTAAATTTATGAAATTGTTTCTGTTAATTAAATGAAATTTTGAAAAACACAGGGAATATATTATTTTATAAATAGAAAACGATAATGAAACTTACTTTAGCTTTAATAGAATCTGATGAAATGTTAAATACTACAATATAAATCCCGACGATTTGACACAAAGTACTTTTATTTTTTAATAACATTATGTAAGAATTCATTTGTAACATGAACTACATTATATGTAAAACGAGTGCACCAGCTCTACTTACCTGATAAGTCTCAGCGCCACATCGATCGCAAGTGTATGTGGCCACTTTCATGAGCGGTTTCACATCCGTTGCCCGGGTAACCACACCATTGACTTGGATTAGCTTGCCAACTGCACCAGCTAGCACAGAACGCATGGTCTGGGGCTTCTCACTGCTTCGTCCTGAGAAGTACACTTCACTGAGGATGCAATTGGAGTTAGAGAGACAATTATTATAGATGTTCAAGACTTTCATAAGTAGATAATACAGTAATGAGAGAGCAAGTATACATAGACATCTAAAAACAACATTCATATTAGTTATAAACGGACCAGGGACATTTACGGGATAGCTGTTTTATTTTTTGGTAATAAATCAGTCGAAGCATGCATTTGGAGGTTAATGCTTGCTGATGTTGTTGTAAACAGTAAAAGCCCAATTTCTGCAAGCCGAAACCTCACCAATTTAAATCGCATGTTCAACATCTGTATTTTTTTTTAAATGGTAATATTTAATCAATATCAGAAAAATATATATTCAAAATAACAAAGACAAACAAACAAACATTCTATACTAAATGTCTTACCCCCGTCGCAGCAACTCTGGGGGGAACTTTTTGAGGATATCTTGCAGATTAATTTGAGGATTCGCTTGCTGCTCCATTCTAATACGCTGGTCGATAAACAGATCCAGAACATCCAAATTAACTACCTAAACAAGGCAACAAGTGGGAGGATTAAATTGGGGTTAATTGAGATCAAATAACATCAGTTAAAGTATAAAAGAATGAAAGGAAGAGCTTACTTCGCCGTCCTTATAATCGGGAAGGAGCGAGTCAATAACGGAAGCGAAAATCCGCTGATAACGGAAGGCATTAGCTTCGATGGCAGTGCACAGGTTCTCGTCATACTCAAAAAGGTCATCGAGATTTACAAAGAGAACACTCTGTTCGCGGTGGGCCAACTGAGTCTACAGGAAAGAAGAAATAGGGTTCCTGTGAAAAGGCTCTTACTTATTTGGTATCATGTAATGTCGATACCAACGATTATAAAACTTCGAAGCTAAAATGACTTTTTTGATTGTTTAGAAAGAATTCAGCAATATAGTGACAGATACTTTGTATAACCAAATATCTCAACTGGACATTAACAAGATTTCAGATTAATGTACTAGGATACAACTTAAGAAAAATAAATTTGGTGTTTCACAAAGACATAAAAATTGATAATAGTTATATCAATAGGCACTATTAGCAAAAATATTAATGTGCTAAAAGACAAAACTGTAAATAACTTACAAGCTGCTGTGCATAGACAAAGACCTTTGTACCATCATCCTCATTCTTATAAAAATCTTTCAAAAAAGATTTAACTAAAGCTGAAATGGAAGACAATCGAATAAATTGATAAGCAGGTTTTACATGTAAAGATTGAGTTTGGTATTTTTGGAATGTAGTTAGGTGTCCTAATATTTATTCAGGTACAAAAAATTGAACCATATTTATGTATAAATAATATAATAGGTCTTTTCTTTATCTTTAAGCTTCTTGTTTATTTAGTTTTTAAAACCCATTTCAAAAATAATAAGCATAAATATTATCTAACCATCAATCACGGAAGAAATATATTGGTTAATAAACTAATTATTCACGTTTTACAGTGTAATAATAACCACAACAAATGTTATTTTATAAATATATGTTTACAAACAAAGACATGTTTACTGTATCTTAAATATTTTAGATAAAAGGTGTTGAACATATCAAGAAACATATTTAGACCTAACATCCAGTGATGTGTTTACAATTGGTAAGGATAACGTCTGAATGCAACACACCCAATCTATTTATTGATTTAAAGAACCTTTAGAGTGAATACCCATTGAAGCACTCACTGTATGATGAATTCGCACACAACATTTTGAATGTGCATCACTCATTAACTCAAACAATGGAAACATCTGGTAGCAATGACATTTTTGTGTAAAGCATTGGTGATAAGCATTTTATTGTTAATGGTAACTTTCTTGAACAAGGTGTACTTGAAGCAGAAATGTAGGGACTTAATATTGTTCGTAGCTTTAATTTGTTAATCCATGGTCTACTATTAACCATTGCTTTGTTGTTTCACTTACACTAATACTTTATATGGCTAATTAAAGTATGCATATTTACTAATATTTTAACAACTTTTGTGGCTCATACTTTGGTTTAAAAAACAGAAGCAGATAATTATGAAAAAATTAAGAGCTACATAGTTTATATAAATTTAGTGTTCAAAGTTCTTCTAACTAAGTATATTTCTATATTATTATCTATTAAAAATGTAGGTTCTGTGCAAATCAAGTTTAGAATATCTGATAGCATAATTAGTAATATAGTAGCAAAATTTAGTACAAAATATGACTAGGGTAAAAATTACTTTTGCTACTATACCTAGATTAGCATTACACATATATGTTTACTAGAAAAAAATTAAATTTCTTACTTTATTTTGACATTTTAGATACTTTTAGTTGTTTTGAATAATTATTTTTCAAATAACTTTGCTGTATGCAACTTTTTATACACATTTTTATATCAACATATACTATGTAAACTAAACTAATAGCCTATCCACATCTCATCCTTACTAGACAAAAAGGCAAGTATGACTAGATATTATTAGTAAGTAAGCTTTCTGCATGTACCACATATAATTGTACTAGGTTTCTGTAAGTACTGCTTGCTAGGTAGCATACTACTAAATATACGGTTTATATATGTGTATCAACAAATATTGCATATAATACAGATTTGATCAAAGTAATATTTCTTATAAATAATGCAGTCATGTGCATTATGAATGTTTTCCATTTTTAAATTACAACTTTCATTTTAAATGATGCTTAATTAAGGGGTTAATATACAGTGCTGCCACTCAAATTGACAGAAATTTGCACACATCACCTTGAATTTCACATATTATTAATAAATTATATTCAAATTAACAAAGCTTTATTATTACATAATACAATAGTACAAAAAATACATATATATTAACTTTTACATAAAATATAGATAATCAGCTAAACACAATTTCTATTAGTCACCATGGACATAGCTTATAAAATCATTAAATGCAAAGATCATTCTGTTTGTTGCTTCTTTGCCACGGATGTAACTGTCTTGTTAATGGCACATTTCAAACCATGTTCTTTCTTCTTCATGACTCGACCTCCTTCCTTATGTAACTCCCACCACTGCATATCTAACTTCTCCATTTCAGCTTGATATGTTTGCAACATTCCTTTGAGATCCTTTTTATGCTGCTGCAACAATTCCTTGTTTTTGTTCAAAGACACCTCTTGTTGAGCTAGTGTGGCAGTCTCGGCTTCCTTGGTCTCTGTCTGCCTCTTCCAATTGTTTTATTTTCTTGATTTGTTCAATTTCCTTCTCATCCTCTATCCATTGTCTCTGCATACCTATTTGTTATTCATGCACGTGTGGCAGTATTGAATATATGGCTTCAAGAAAAAGTAAAACAATGAAAACTCACATTATATAAATTGATGTGATTATATAACAAGACAATTTGTGAAGCAGTAATGTAGTCGTTTTGGACAGATTTTCTGGAAGCTTCACCTATCAGAAGTTTTAAGTCTGGTTATGTTAGATGTACTGAATGTTCTTCAGATCTGAAAAACAATTCAAACCACTTTAAAAGTTTCTAAGAATAGAAACTAGATCATATCTGGTGAATTGAATACAAAAAAAGATATATTGTATTCTTTCTTTTTCCTCTCTATGGGAAAAAGTATTCAGCTAAAAAAATTCAAGCTGGAAATAGGTCTAAGCTAAATGAATTATGATAGAACATCAAAAATCTCAAAGAAATATTAATAGATCTATGTCCAGAAGTTCATGACATTTGGAGAATGATGTTGCCACTTTTTAGAAAAAATAAACTTGGATACCTAAATATTTTAGATGGTTTTTTATGCACCAATTTATCTTTTATACTATATAATTTGTTGAATTGTGTATGTGGTGCAAGCATCAGCTACCTATATTGAATATATTTGACACATGTTCATTCGTTTTTGTAATTACACCACCTTTCTGTCCTCTTGTAACATTTTATAATACAAAATAATAATAAATTGAGACAAAATTTGCAATTTCTGTACATATTTATGAGAAATTTTGGATTTCTGTGTTTATATTTTGATCTCTAAAAGAAATAAAATATATAAAAATAATGTTTTAAGCTAATTAATATGCATGTAATTTATTATTTTGATAAAATTAATTTTAATTTAAAAAACTTTAATGATATTAAATAACAATTAATATCTATAAAGGGTATTTTTAATAGTTTATACATAGATCATACATTTAATTGAGAAGTTCACCATTATGATAGGGAGAGGGGGATAACTGGAAAGGACCCAGAATATATACCTACTCAAGACTGTTAACTGTATTAACCTAACTAGGTCAATACTATATGCTTAATGATAAATTTCTCAGGACATTTATTACACATATCAATTATAAGAATGATATTTAATTGTTTTAGCATAATTAATAATTTAACACCAGGTATGTATATAACCTATGTTAATTTATCATATATATCTAGTTAAATTTTAGTTTACTTCATGTTAATTGTTAAAGTAGATACTCATAACTTACAGTGCAGTCTTGATGTACATTGTAATTATAAAAATAATATTTGTTTTAGTCACCAAACAAACACATTCTATTGTAATTTTAAAATATATTGTTTTTATGCTGTTTTGAAAGTAAATTATTATTATATGTTCATGTACTGGGCTCTAGGTACCAAGTACAGATTTTTATTATTGAAAACCAGTAAACAAAACATCATTTGTGCTATGCCTTATTGGATATTATTTAATCTTCTCCTATCTCCAATAAATTTGGACACAACCACCATTTTATAAGCACAAAAACTGCTCTATGATGATGTTTTTGTTTGCATATGAAGATAACATTGCAAAAAATTAAGTAATAAAGAATTTGAGGTCACCCAGGCTTCATTTTTCAACTTGTGTATAATGAAAATAATCTATATCATTTACAAGTACAGACTACTCATATATTATGATAAAGGATAAGAAAATTATATAAATTGAAATGACTGAATTAACTGTTAGATAAAAATACAAACCTGTTTTGCTCCAATCTAATTATAATTCATTCCAGTCTTCAAGTTCAATGGCAGTATGCAGTGCCAGTACAAAGAATATCAAAATTATTAATTGTAATTAGTAAGTGCTTTTTTATTATTTACCTGACAATATTTTTTCAAATAGGTTTCATACATTGCACCAATTATATATTAATAATTATATTTATGTCATAATGTTAATGTTATGGGGGACTAATTGGGAGTTAGTGCCAGTGGGATGTTGTAGCCTTAGGTGAGTAAGTTTGTGTTATTTGTGATTTGCAAAAAGAAACTAATTACAAGCCGTCTCTACCTTTATAATATGAAATATAGGGTTACTGGACATTGTAACCCTGTTGTAAAAAATTGTTGGGTAAATAACAAAAAAGTACTAGTATTAGGCAGTATAGTGAGAATTCAGAATATTTTAATATTCTTAAAAGCAGATATATAGTTAGGAATATAGTTAGGAAAATAGTTAGTAATATACCAAGGGAACAAAATCATGTTTAGAAATCCAAAATATATACATTTACTTAAAAGGGGCATATTTGTTTAGTATTTCCTGTAAACAATTTACTACACTTTAGAAAATTTTACATTTGTATAGTTGGACTTATGTGGATTCTACATGCTCTATTGTGTCAAAAAATATAACAAGGGTAAGAAAAAACCATGAAAACATTTCACATATACAGGATTTAAAGAAAATATAAGGTTCATTTTTATAAACAAATATTTCCCCTTTCAATCATGTTTTGATTTTTATAGAAATTCTCATCTAGTACAGTACATCTCAATAAGATTCTACCTATTCTTCTATCTATAAAAATGTACTGTGTTTATAAAAATATATATCTATATGAAATATATGTACTGTAAGAATTGACACAGGGCTATTTTATTCAAAATATTGATATATCTAATTGGATTTTCCAGTTTTTAATCACAGCTCATGGCTCGCTCAACTACTACAATATATTCTTTGCATTTTTCTGCATCTACTAATATATCAAGGGAATAATATCATATCTAGAAAATCAAAATATACACATTTCCATTTCAAAAAGTGCTCATTTGTTTTCAAATTGGTACATTTTTGTTAAAAATATATATTTTCAGTTAGGATTTACATGGCTTAGGAAGATGTTACACTTATGTGGTAAAAGTTTCAGATTCTAGTACTCTTTTGTATCTAAAAATGTACCTTGCATATAAGAATACATGAAAATATTTCACATATACATCATGTGTATATAACAAAATATTTTAAAAAATATAAGGTTTATTTGTTTGAAAATCTAGAAATTAAAATACACAATTTCTATCATGTTTTGATTCTCTTATAGAGATGCTTACCTAGTGCAGTAATTTTCAATTAGATTCTACATATTTTTCTCTCTGAAAATGTACAGTTCTTCTAAAAATATATATGTACTTTAAGAGGATATAGGGCTATTTTATTAAAAATAATGATATATCAAATTGGACTTTAGTTCTAATCACAGCTGACTGTTCCAAGTGATGCTAATAGATTCTACTTACATTTTCTACATCTAATTATATACAAGGGATATAGAAAATCAGATATAGAAAATTATAATATAAACATTTTTATTTAAAAAAGTACTCATTTGTTTAAAAATTGATACATTTCTGTGAAAAAAGTATTACTTTTCAAGTAGGTTTTACCTCACTTATGAAACAGTTACACTTGTCTTGTGTAGTGAAACTTATTTAGATTCTACACAATCTTCTGTATCTAAAAATTTACTGTGCATATAAAAATACATGAAAACCTGTGAAGAAAACATTTAGCTAATTTTATACTGAAACCCAAAAAATATAAATCAAAATATGAAAAATTGGATTCCCTATATTCATAATGTTTACTGTATGTTTATTAAAAAATTATTTAGAAATTATTGTGTTTAACTGCTGTAACTTCCCTTTACAAAATCTTAGGTTGGTATTATTTTCAAGATTGCTGAATCACAATTCAGTTTTTTTAAGTAATTTTAACATTTTTATGATTTCTTTGGTGAATTCTACTACACTATACAGTCTGTTTCATACAAATTAGTATATAGAAAAAATGCTTTATCAATGGCAAGTCTTTAAAGTAAACTAATCATTATTATATATTCATTATGATATTAAACATACATTAGAATGTTCAGTTTTGTGGGGTTTTTTTAGAAAATAGGGGTGTAGACTTTCAGTATCAGTTTGGTATCATTTTTGACTTCAACTTCAAGATTGCTGTCACAATTCAATTTTTTGAATTTTCAAGTAATTTTAACATTTTTAATTCTTGATTTTTTGGTGAATTCTATTATACTATATTATTATTACTATAGTCTATGTTTCATACAAATTAGTATACAGAAAAAAACGCTTTTGCAATGGAAAGTCTTTAAACTAATCATTATTACATATTCGGGTAATCTTGAAGATTCCCGCATTAAATTATTTTTTGTGATTTTTATTTTAATAAACAGCAATTTAAAAAAATATTCATTATTTTAATTATTTTTAACGTTTTTATATATACATATACATAAATGTTATATTCCTATATTTATAAGTAAAAGATGGCAGCTGCTTGTAGTTGTGGCCACAACCACACTACAATTATCAAGAATCTCCACAATTATTAGACATATTATTATTTGTATTTAAAAATAACGCTGTCTA
>JAYRBW010024095.1:0-12523 GCA_036023295.1 Invenusta paracnida
CCACCCCCCCCCCACCCCCCCGATTTATAGCGCAAAACCTATCAAAATTATTCAGCAGGGTTTTCGCAATATATGAACTTGTCAAATATACGATAAATGGTATGTATGTAAATCCTTTTATATAGTATTACACAACTGATATTTTAAATACTAGAGCTTCAAGTGCATCACTTTTCTTGTACACTTGGGATAATGAGAAAGTCATCCATTTAATATCCATTTAATCCGTATCACGATACGATAATAAATTGAAATATTATATAATGTATTATATTAAAAGCACAAATTTAGTTTCTTTAAATAAGTTTTTTGTTGCTAAAAATTTTTCTTAAAAAGAAGTTGTTTTCTATATTATAAAAAAACCGGCTCGTTTTACACTAAAAATACATTTCTGGATATTAAACCCAAATAACATTCCTTTGTTTTTTTTCATGTAGAAGAATTAATACAATTTGTAATACTTTTAAATTCTTAGAAAACTATTTCATGACAAATATACCATGTAAATCTCTTGTTTGCATTTTTGAAACGTTGTGAGCATTCCATTTTTTAACTTTACATCATCATGAGTAAATTGGTTGCATCTCAAAATAACTTTAATGTACGTATAATTGGCTTCTTACCTTTCACCTTTCGATTCTATTTTCCTTCAAAACACAATTTGTATTATACCATCACTACATATTATACATCATTACATCTATCTGAAAAAAACAGCTATCTGCAAATTGCTATCTGAAGCTATTTCCGATGTATAGCCATAGATATACACCTATTTTTTATTTTTGAAATGTCTATACCAGCTTTAGGTCATACAGTATTTCTTATTTTCTTATTCGTAATCTAAGAGCTATTGGTGTAATCAATTCAGTCAATATTACCTCCATTATTTTATTGTTGTTTCTTCCTTGTATTATGTCTACTTGTGTAATTAATTTATTTTTAATTTTCTTATTATTTATTTTGTGTAGAATTGTTGTTTTAATTATCATAATATATACGTATGTTATGCATTTTACTATATAATTGTATATTTTCAGAAACAATATTATGCGGCATATACCTTAGATTTAATAATGTAGTACTTTAAAAATAGTTATACATATTCATAATAATGCTACTATTAGTATAGTAGACTAATTTCACATAGTAAAATCTGCATCTAAAATATTAAGAGCCATTTCTAAAACATAGTACTTCATTTGTATTAAAAATTGTACACTGTTATTATTTAAGATGTGCATTTTCTTAATAACTATAATTTCTTAACATATAGTATACCGTGTATTATTATGATTTACTTTCTTTTTATTTATGCTAATGGTGAACTTCGACAGTGAAAGATCAGAATAATTCAACAATAATTGTAATAGTACTAGTCTATATTTACATTTTATAATACCTCATGCTGTTTAAATAATATAGACATGTATATTAATTTAAAATGAAATACTTTAGATCAAAAATTGTTCTTTCTAGTAATAAATCACGTTATGTCCCATATATATAGGTAAATATATATCTTAGCTCATCACAGCATAAATTTAAAAAGCAATTCATGATTATTAAGAAGTTAATACACGAGAGTTATATTTATCTGTATAAGAGTAAAATAAAATTAATAGGCAGAAATAATTTGTCATGAACAAAATTTCTCAGATGAATCTTAAAAAAATTATCTTAAACGAATTATGACTGAAATGTTTTAAATAAAGAAATACAAAAGAATGGTTTATGTTGACGTAGTCCAGGATCTTATGGTTCTAGGGGTGGTAATTTCGTAAACAGTCCAAATCTAAAACACTCACTGTATTTCATGCGATTCGTTTGAAAATTAAAACAGCTTAGCAAAATGTTCTATCTACTTGGTATCCGGGTCCGTAAAAAAACCAAGACCCCAAATCATGCCATATAAAAATCGTTATGATTGTTGAAATGTTCCATTTTTTACATAAGTACTCTGATATGTACTGAATGCAAATATTTAGAAAAATCAATTTATCACCAGTCTGAGTACTACATTAGATCAAATTTTATTAAAAATTTTAGACATGACAATCAACGGTAATAAATTTTAACAAATGAAGAAGTTCAAAATTTGATAAACAAAATAGTGTAAAAACTAAACAAATTATTCAATGTGTCAGCAGTTTTCATGAATGACTTTTTGAAGCCTCTTCCGAAAAGCAGAGATAGTCAGCTGTCAGCTTGTGGGTATTCTTGCCAACATTGCACGATCCTTAATGCTTCAGATGATTCATAAATCTTGATTCTGTATACGTTCCATCCAAGATTGGACCAGATGCTATAGTCTACTGGATTTAAGTCCGGGTTATTAGGAGGCCACGAATCAGGTGGTAGGAGCTCTGGAACATTGGCATTCAAGTATTCAACCGTTGCTTTAGCAGTGTGGGCCCTTGTTCCATTTTGCATAAAGATGTAATGACCATTATTAGCCAGACGATTCGTTTCAGGTATCATGTGTGCAACAAGGTTGTCACGATAGTATACCTGGTTAATTTTAGCTCATGGTCAACAAAATTAATGGATGTTTTCACAACTTCGAGGCAGCCAGCGTAACCATAACCGATACAGGAAATGCAGATTTGTTGGAATAAAGAAATGCGGAATTTTGGTTCATCTTTTGGAGCGTAGACTCTGTTGTTTTGGCTGCTTGGTGGATCATTCAGTTTGAAGATTTTTTCGTCCCTGAAGTATGTTCGATCTACTCTAGGCACTGTTAAATCCCGAAAAATCTTCTAGATCTCTCTACTCGATTTTCTTGATTGGGCTCCGTCAGTTTCTGTCCTTTAATCAATTTGTAGGTCTGAAGTCCCAAATCATTTTTCATTATACGGCGTACTGATGAGTGACTAATGTCCATACGTCTGTTTTTTCTGCTGAGTGGAATGTGTACCTGGAGCATCCTCTTGACTCAAGATGTCTTGTCCCACATCTCTAATATTGTCAGCAGTGCGAGCGAATCGTCTACTACCATCAGCGCTCTCGACACTTCCGGTACTATCCAGCCTTCTTAGCAGGTCATCCAAGCCAACTGCTGTCCAACCACGATTTGAAAATTCTGTCAATAACTTCGTACGACGTAGCTTTTGGAACACAAAATTTGTTGTGTTCCAAAATCAGACAGAATTTTACAGTGAAAGATGTAAGCAAAAATCTTTAGTGAACACTTCTGACAACAATGACATAATCATGTATAGCTATTGGAGTGTACCGCAAATACAGATTTTCGCAGTGAGAGCTGTAAGCATATATTATTATACATATAGATGCATTTGGGGTCTTGGTTTTTTTCCAGGACTCTGTATATTCATATTAAATTTACCATAGGCTACATAAAATAATGTCTATAAGGAAGGGGAACGTACCTATTTATGTAATAATATGAATTCATTTTAGATATATTATGACAACATATGTAATAGTATTCATGAAATATATGCTATTATTATTATAATGAAGAATCACATAATCTGAAGAAATAATCACAAGGAAACAGAAATTTCTGGCATGAATGAGAGAGATAGTTAAACGATAATTTGTAACTTACTTCTGTCGATCTTTATAATAGAATTTGAGGCTAATTGTAAAGCAAGGTCCTTCGCCTACGTAGGTCCCCCTACACGAAGTCATCCTGTTCGTGATCATTTTCAGTGTGGTAAAAGGTTCCTCGAAGAAAATGCTTTTGGAAGGAAATATATACAATAAAAGTTTAAACATAATATAAGTATATAATAGTATATATAATTTATATAAGTAATATATAAATAGTAAGATTTCATTATAAACTTTACAATGAAAAGGTGGTTTGCTCTGTGCAGCATTTTAAACAATAAAAAAGAGACTCAAATGCAGTGATCAGTCTGTCCACATGACTAAGAGGTTTAACCTAGAAAGGAATATATATATATTTGCAGCCGGTGCTTCTTTCTCTCTTTTTAAACTTTATAATATTATTCTAAAAAATGTCTGTAAATGTATTAAGCTTTGAAAATAACTTAATAATACGTATACATATAGTTGGCAAAAATAAGTTTACATTGTATCACTTAAAACAAATTTCCTGAAATTAGTCAAGATTTAAATTTATTAATCAAATCTGGTTATTTTTAATTTACGATTTTATTTAAATGTCATTATTTTGGCACAAAATGTAGTATAGAAGATTTTTGTGTATACATATCATTATCCAAATGAAACTTCAGTGTCTGATAAAAGTTATAAATATACAAGCAATACACTCACTCTCGAATTGGAATAGTGCGAAGAACCACGGAATGATTGCTGACAACGGAGCCAATTGCGATATCCGGATAGCCGGTGTTGTCGATGTCCATCGAGCCCGAAATAGAGTAACCGAATCCGGACAATCGATCGCTGATGACCTTGGCCGGAATGTGCTAGCATATGAGACAAAAGACACGACATGCAAATTTATGTTGAAAGAAGACCACAATATTTAAATTGTCCTTATGAAACAGTAAAGTCGTTGCCATAAAGTTATAAGTAACCAATAAAAAATATACGGATATAGATGTACATAATATGTATAAATCAAAGAAACCATTATAAGACCATGATGAATAATGCCATTTTCAAACATAATAATGAAATCTTACAGACGTGATGATAAAAAATTGATATGAAATTTTAAACATCGAATGCTATTTATTTACAGCTAAAATCATATTTTGTTTAGACTTTGGAGTTGTAAATATTACAATAATAAATAATCGAATTGAAAGCTAAGAAACTCAATTGTTTTCCTTAATCTGAATATTATATAAACAGAGAAGCTAAAACTCGTTTAAAAATAAAGCTTGTTGTTTGATTGTAGTTGCCATCGAATTGGAAGACAACTTTTTTTTCGTTAGCAAAAATGTTAACACTTCTGCTGTACTGTGTTGTCTCTATATATACATATTGAATGGAAAATTACATGCGTTCTATTTCTTTTCATGCTCCTGTACAATAATTGCACTACTTCATAACTGTACAATTTTAATGAAGTATACATCACAACAGTATTCACGTTATACTAAAATTGATTATTCTCGGGGATATTTTTATAGAAAGCAGCAATACCTGCCTGCACTACCGGCATTTTATTTAAATTTATATTATTACCACTGTAAATATAGAGACAATAAAAATATATTAATACTAAGTGCAGGTGTGATGTGTACAATGCTGCTTTAATCACGCACTTTCATAATAAAATACTATACAATGTAAGGAGTGGGTTACAATAAACAGAGAGTACTGAAGTAGTAGTATGATGCTGTACTACTTTAGTACTACCTCAGTAGATAATAGTATAGCCGACAACATAATATCTATCACCTGTCAATAGATAAAATGCAAGCAGTAGTGCCTCAACACAAAAGCTCAACAAATTGAGCACAATATACGACAACCAACTATAGTTAGGTGCCTAAAATTAAACATATTCTGAAAGTTTATTTTCAATATTCCATTCAATTGGGATCAGTGACTGCATTGCAGAAATTCGTAACACAGAAAGTTGTGAGATTATTATAGATATCATAGCCACTGTTGACTTTCGACACAATATTGTATTGCAAATGTATTATTTCTCTACATATTATAGTTACAGAACCGCGATAGTTCAATACTGTAGTTGGCTTCAGTTTTAATATACCAACTATACTTCAGAATATGCAAAGTCACTTTATTAAGAATAATAAATACGTCATAAGTATGACACACACCTGGGATGGCGCGTCGAAGTTCAACTTAGAATTCCCGAGATAGATGTAAACTGCACCAACGTTACTTTCAAAAGGAGCGCCAATAGCGAAATCTAAAATAAACAGTAACAACAGCATCCATAAATACAATAGAATGTTATAATATCCCTTAAATTTGGTTAAATGATACAGTTATCTTGATATCTAGTGCACAAATCATAAGAGGATAATATATTTAAACACTACTTATTATTCGAAACGCGCTAAAGAATATACTTAATAATAAAAACAAATAAATTGCAAAACACCATATTGAAAAAGTACGAATATCTACAGTTTTATACACATTCTGCAAATTATAAACAAGAATATTATAATAAGCATAAGCCAAATATATAAATATCTTACTAAATTTCTGTATGCATACCTTTATAGCCGTCCCTATTAATGTCCCCGATGTCAGCGATGGAAACCCCGAACTGTCCCCGAAAGAGACCCTTCTTAGGACGCAGAATAATTGGCTGGCCTAGCGGATTGTCTCCAGCAGCAACATTCGGGTAGACGAAGACCGCCCCAGTCTCTCCATCGGAACTCATATCGAAGGGGGCACCAACCAGAACCTCGTCGTTTCTGTCCAGAACAAACGGAATACAATTATACTATGTACAACTACATTCTAATACATAATATATCTAATGCAGTCCTTTTTGAGGGGTCTAAACATAAGAAGATTAGAAAAACCTGACACTGTAAAAACTACAATAAACAATGAAATGTACTAACTTTGACACACCACTTCAATTACATTGTACAAATCTTGATATATACTAAAAAGCATTAAATGTAAGATAAAAACACACAAAAATATAAAACGCATATATATAAACAAACAGATAAAATGTAATTTACTAAAGTATCAATGCACACCTGAAAGGCTTAGTTCAATTTTTGGTTTCTAATTTCTTAAACATCATATTTCTACTTCTAATTATATTTTAAAATAATTGTAAACCACTTCCACAACGAATACATTATTATTCATGAACAAACATGTAATATCCTAAGCAAAATTGTTGAATAATTAATTTCGTTAAAAACATATTTTAGGGTGTACTTTTCATAATAAAAATGTGTTACTTACTACAAATAAATGGCAATATAAGAAATAGGAACAAAGGTATATACAGAGCATTAATTAAAAATATTTCCAAGGACATCGAAAACTCACCCATCCCCATTAAGATCTATCGCCAGAACAGAATGTCCAAATCCAGACACAAAATGTCGACCATAGAGGATTACTCCTGTGGGATAGTCTTGTGAGAAGTCCTTGAGCACATCACGTGTTACAGTCACCGAGCCATTACCATGAACAACTTCATTGGGAATACCGATAACGACACTGATAAGGATACTAGCATCCTCTCGAAACACACGGCCACTCGATATTGAATAGGCTAAAACAAGAATTATTATATTTAAATAAAATATACGTACAAACCGTATAAAAAGCCCCTATACCTATTTATGTATGCTCATTAGTATTAACCATGGAAATGCAATAAAATGCTCGAAATTATTTATCTAAACTTTGTTTTAAATGCAAATGGATAAGTGATTGAATGTCTCATTATCTAAATATAGCTTTAGAAATTTGTTGTTGTAGTTAGTAATTAACTGGTAAAATGTATAACAAAAAAACATTCCAACAATCGATAATTCAAATCTTGTTAAATAATCTACTATAATGAATGTATTATATTCATTATAGATACGTAAAAAAACGTTTAAAACACTTTTTAATCCACATACGTAACAATACATTAAGCATATATAATATTACAAAAAATAATTTTGTAAAAACTGGTATTTACGTTTATGTTTTAAAGAAAGTGTATAATAAAATACTGAAATTACTAGCTACAAAATTGTTTGGTACGATGCTATATTTTTATTATTTTGCTATACACAATGTGTGCGCTTAAATTTGTTATTTTTAATTGCTTAAATTCTATGCATTCCAAAAGAATTTTCTAAACTGCATGAGCTTATAATTTCAAAAGTAATATATAGTATTCTTATAATATGAAAAAACATTCTGAAAATCATGTCTAGTAAAAATAAATTGATGCGAATAGGTACATTTTAACATGATAAAAACAAGATGTACTAACCTCCCAAAGAATCGGGAACAGATTGCTTAATCATTTTCAGTTTTTGTCGTAACAAATTAAGGTTAGAGTAGGATCCTCGAACGATTCCACCTAAAAAATAAATACAATATTTATAATTTGTTTCACATACATTTAAGGGGAGCAAGCTTAATTTTCAATTAATGAAGCTCAATAAACAATGTCTAAATATATATTACTTTAACGATTAATAGAAACAAATCATAAACTATAATTCGGTAATCAATAGATATAATATTGAAATTACATTCCTAAAAAATGACTGCACAATTTTATGTATATAATTAACAATGTTTACTATCAGATATCATTAAATAAAACAAAATAAGAATAATAAGAATAAATTGACTCTGTCTAGTAACAGTTAGACATCACTTATAAAAATAGAAACTCTAATAAAAGGACTTTTATCAAAACAATAGTTTACAATTTTCAGTTTGTAGAATATTTTAAGCAAAGAAATAAAACATGAATATAAAAATTTTGACATTGTACAAATTTAATGTGAATGTATAATCTGAGATAAAATCATAATCTAATTAAGACCTAGTTTGAGAAACATGGTAAGCAAGATTAGCATGATTACCTTTTGCAGCATCAAAAAGAGGTGCACCCAGCATGAAACGATCATTATTATTTGAATTGTAGTAGGGTGTGAACGAATAGCCGAATCCACAAAGATATTTGATTTCCGAGGCTTTTTGACTTGTCTCAGCATTTACAGCCACTTTACAGGACTCCCTGATGTCAATAAGTTCCAAGTTATGCCCATACTTGTCCCTCAGAAGATTATTGTTAATTGCAAAACAAGTTCCAGGCATAAATCTGTTATCCAGTCTACGAGGAGCACATGCCTGAAAATGTATAATTAATTGAAAAAATATATATATAAGAATGCCATTTTTTTAGACTTAGCATATATAGAACGTACATATAAACAATTTCGTATTACAGGCCATTCACAATTAGACAACTTACATATGCTTTGGTCTGATTATACCTAGTACTTGTACCAGAATAAACAGAAAAACCTAGAAGCTGGTTTTCATTCTTGTTTGTTTCTGTCAATTCTGTTTCTAAATAAAGTTGGGTGCATTCTTCAGACAGGAGCTTAAGTGGACATTTGTAAACTGCTCCTGTGGCTTTGTTCTTTTCAGGGCTATTTTCCTGAGATACAATAGTGTCAAAGGGAGCACCAACTAGAAGCCTGAAAACATAATAGCAGCAACAAACAACAAATAAATGCAAACCATAAAAACACATGCATAAAAAGATTAGTTAAAAAATTCAACAGTAATAGTCTAGGCGAAAGTTACACACTGTAGAAGTTTTAATAACATTATTACAATAATCTTAAATATTGGATAATAAATATTTAAAATAGATTAATAGGGAGATAAATAAAATCATAAAAATGGTTATATTGTTTTCTAAAAAGTGTACAATTCAAAAAATTTACTGAGATTTGAAGATTACTTATATATTTTTTTCCCCTTTTCTTAATAAAACTTGTAGTAAAAATTTAATTTAAAATACAATATTTCTATAATTGCTACCTTTTAACCACTTGCATACAAACTATATTTTCTATCATTATTCAGGGTTGCTACACTTTTACAAGAATTATTTAACAAGATAGATATTCAATAGGTACTTACTTAAACTAAAATTTGTTAAACAAGATGACATATCTATATAATGAATCTGAGTGTATACATACATTATGTAAATCTATGGATAAATATTATCTAACAAGATACTTATCAAATTAGCTGCTATCATGTACAAAAATTGAATGGAGAATATTAGTCAAAAAGTATTGTTATGTGTTAATATATATGTAGAGCAAATGAATAATACAAATTGAAATAACATGTTACATTAAAAATTGTATATTTTATTTAAAATTATTCATATAACTCAATTTTTGCTCATAAGTAAAATTAATCAGCTTCTAAAAATATATTTTTTGAAATACTTAATACTGAAAAGTTACCCCTAGGTCAACATTAATTCATACCAATATTTTAAAATGCTTAAAATCAAGTTATCTAGCTTCACTATAATGATGATTAATTAAGTATTTACAATAAGTACTTTACTACCATAAAGCATTAGAAAAATATAATGATGAATAATTAAAGTCACATGAAACTTAATGAGATATTACTACTCTAGCCTCTGTATTAAAACGTTTTAAATGTCTGTATATATATATATATATATATATATATAATAAACCAATTTTGAATTAGAGATTTTTTACAAGCACTTTTCAAAACTTGATTTTTATGGATGCCTGTTGAGTTCATGTAGGTCTATTTGTAATATGCTGTCCGTTATTGTATTATGATGTGCATTTTGTTTTATTTGTCAGTACAGTAGTGAGGATTGTTGTTTTAGAATTAGGCTTGAGTTAAAATAAACTATGAAAAATATGATGAAGATTTCAATTTAAAAATTATAAATAATAGGTTTCTGTGAGTAAGAGAAAGAATAAGATAATCTGAGTGAATGTGAAGAGGTCTAAGATTAAGGAGTCTGAGAGGAAAAAAATTAGAAGGAATTTACCTGATTATTTAGTTTGGTAAGTTGGAACAATGTAAAAAATTTCATAGACAAATAAATTAAAAGGCCTAAAATAATGATATATGTCGCTAGCAAAATATTCTAATTTAATTATTAAATAAAATGTTTAATATCTTCCTAAATTTGTAGTCTTTATTGCAGTTTGATACTCATGTATAATTACATATTTAGTTGGTAAGAGCCATGACATAGGAATTCTAGCACAATATTACTATATCAAAAATTATTATATTGATTACTGCTTTATTTTGGTAACAATATCAAGAAACTATATTGTTTTGTATCAATAAAATTTAATCATTTTCTATTTGAAAATAACTACTAGGGGATCATTTCATATGCAAATAGTATATATTAAAATAATGTTAAAACTTAATATAAATAGCACTGTAAAATTCTTTTTAATAATTTTTTAATATTGATAGCTATGTGTGCTGCCATGGGGGGGGGTCAAAAGGTTGTCTCTTGGTCAGAGACAATTCATCTTTTTATAAGTAATAAAAATTAAATTGTATAGTCTTTACATGATATACTTTGATTTTTTAAAATGGTACCCATTAAAATGACCCCTCTTCAGAAAATCCTAGTGACATGCCTGATAGTGCTAGTTGTTTCATAGGATGTATGTATTTAGTTTTAGACTTAGTAACCTTTTAGTATACTATAATAAATTAATTATTAAATAATTTCAGGTAGTGGTTATAGATATGTATTATGTATGTGAAATGTATATAAAATAGACAGAAAGTTCCATTGATATAATAATAGAATTTGTTGTCTTATTAGTCAGGAAGTTGCATTGTAATAGCCCCTACCAACTTACCATATATTACTACTAATCTAATATTAATAGTAATCTTTTCAATTTTGACATTATTAATGACAAAGTCAATGTCATTGTCAAACTAAAGACAAGGCAGGGCATAGATGATGTCTTATTTACCAGGATTATCATCCTGGAAAAGTCAAACTGGTCATAACAGACATGATCATAATATGATGATTTCCCCCCAAAAATTATGTTTCTTTTTTATTATTTGTAATTGTTGACTTATAAATATTAATCTATATTTGTACGATATTTTAATAGAAATGCATATGTATAAAATAATAAAAGTTGTTTTGATATATAATATATATAAAAATGATGAAACTACTTAAGAAGTTAGAAGAATATAACAATATAATTCTTGAACTTATTTTTTTAGTATTATGTTTGAAATTTATATATAGTAGTGGAGTTATTAAAATAAAACATATTATCACCAAATAAGTATTCACTAGTGGTAAACTGTGAAAATGTAGTAGATCTATTCATTTTGAATAAATATTATATTAATCTTTAAAAGCTATAAACATTAGATATGTGTAACTCATATAAGCAAAGGATTGAAAAAGTAAAAAAATTGATTTATTCTGTATGCACAGATTAAATAATCTATTTAAATATAAATTGTTACTTAACAATTTTCATCTTGCTAGATAGATTGTTTAAGACAGCTTTTATTAAGATTTGCTCTAGACAGTATTTCAACATACAGATTTAATACTGCAGTAAATACCCAGTGATTGGGGTTAGTTATTCTGCCTTTTAACATACACAAATAACTGTTATATACATTATATACTTATGCTAATTGAACAATATAGAAAATTTTAAAACATAGGTTTCAGTTAATAAAACTGTTTTAATCAATTTATTGTTTGCTTAAAACACTTATTTTTATTTAATTTTTTTTCTTTTGATTATATCCCAGTTTCCTGCATTAAATTATTTTTAGTTTTTATTTTATTAAACTATGGTTTAATAAAATATTAATTAATTCTAATTATTTTAAACATTTTTATGTAAATATATATATATTAAATATACATATATATTATTATGGCAATCCTGTATTTTAATGTCCCAATATATTTCATTCAAATTTTGGTAAAATTTAACACTAAATAAACAAATAATATATCAATAAATTTATGGCTATCTCCATTTTTTAGTTTATTAATATA
>JAYRBW010024106.1:0-12523 GCA_036023295.1 Invenusta paracnida
TCGATCCTGATTGGACGTGAGGGGGGGGGCAGGGGGGGGGTCTTTGTTCTCGGTAACAAAGGGGGGTGAGTTAGAAATCTACCTTCTCTACTACTTATATATAATCATATACAAACATAATGGTATTATTATGAAAAAGCTATGGTATGATAACACATATAACATTAACCAACAATGATTATTAGAATGGTTATCAGCAAATTTGTCTCCAATATACAAAAGAATATACTTTGTACGAAGAAGAATATAACATGGATTCATGATAGAAACAACAATTTATATAGAGTATATTATGAAAGTAGAACATATTTAATCAAAGCATAACAGTAATTACCGAAGAATTCATTAATGTATTTATATATATGGCTAAACATTTATATATTGATATAGTTAGAAATAGAGTCAATATTGAATTAATAACAAAAATACCCTGACAATTTAAGTAATTATCTGAAACAGGAAATAAATCACATTATATAAAGTTCCATTTAGTATGGTTTTGCTAATAAAAATGGAACTAATAGATAAACATAATTCTATTACAAAATATTAAATTTAAAACACCAAAGAGAATATTATACAGTAGTTTTATTGTTTGTGTCCTTTTGCTAATTTGAGGAAATTACGTACAGAAATATATATTTTAATGACATGAAATGAATCTATCAAATAATATTCACTACAGAATTTACTACAGAACTACATTTAACTTAAACAGATTGTTGCAAAAAGAAACAGTGCAGAAAACCATTGTAAATTCAATTTATTTACTCCAAAATAAAATGGCCACCGTAGCCACTTTTAATTTATAATAAAATACGCCAGTGACGCATCTTGTTATTCATTAGTATCTTTGTATAAACCTCTTGATTAGCGTCATGAATCTTGCGATTGCTATGATAAAATATATTTTATTTATCAATATGTTATTTATAAGTAAAATACATGTATTTATGTATAATATGTATGTGTTATCTGTATTACACTATAAACGCGAACAGTTACTGAAAAATAGTTGCCACTATATTGCGGTTATGTACTAATTTGACATAGTAAAGGAATGTCTTTAACAATATTGCATAATGCGGTAGCTTCTGATATGCATGTCACCCTTAAGTTTAACGCTGCCTGACACTGAGTACTTTTAAATAAAATTGATTTTGAATCCAAAAACAATTAACTTGAAAATCTGAGCAATAAATAGCTAGAATGGGTAAAATATTGGCGTCATATTTTTTAGAAATTGTTTTTGATTCAGAGTGACTTGAACGTAGACTGAAAATTATTAAAATATTGTAATAATTATTTTTGGAGCTACCCGATTTTCTAAAGCTGTAGAAAACATAGAAATCGAATAGTCAAATTTAAATTGATCTATTTTTCTTTTTAGATTTTAAATACACCACTGCAGCACATTTAGCTTCAGTTGGTGTGTAATATAATCATTCATGAGATTACAGAAGGTACTATATTAAATATTATATATATTTAATGAGTAGGTTATTTATATATAGTTAACATGGACATCCAGATACCTACTATATAGAAGTCTATGATAGTTCAGTAAAATTAATTAATTTTAGTCGACTACTCTTCTCCACATGTGCTTCAGTTTATTCATATAATGGAAATTGGACCAAATTATGCTAATAACAAACAAAAGTGATACAATTTTTGCCATATTAGACGTTAGCAGCTAGTAGAGAACTTTGCCCTTCTGAATATGATTATGATTACATTTTATATAGATAATTAGATATTAGATATGATACCTATAATATATATATATATATTGATATATTATTATAAATATAAACATTTGTACATACGTACCTATATACTCTTAAGCGTACATATATACAGGTAATATTATTCTCTAATAATATAGGGTGTTTCAGCTATTTTGGTCGTTTTTCGATGAGAAATTTGACATTTTTTTACTTGCAATTTTAATTGTTAATTTAAATAATATCTATGTTATCAAATTATATTGCAGTTATAAAATGCAATGTATGATATGATATTTATATCTTTAAATCTAAAATATAAATATTAACATATTAAAAATATCAATGATTGTTATTCTAAAATCATTTTCATTTTATTTGCTGCACTTCATTCTTAGAGAATATGGATTTTGCTATTACAAAAAGAGATATAAATCTAATAATTGAAACATTTATACTCAATGAAATTTCGGCAGTTGATATTCCACGTATTATTAACACAGTTTGGGGTAACGCCGTCTCTGAAGGAAGAACAAGACAAATTGCACTTGAATTAAGTGAAGGTGTACAGGTTTGGAAATAAAATAAAATGGAAATCGTAAATCAGTTGTTCGAGTCAATCTCATACCAATCATCACGGAGCAAGTAAATTCAGATCCTCATCTTTGTTGTCGAAAATTAGCAGCTGAACATGATGTCAATCTTGTGCTTATTTACCGAATAATCCCTGAGGATCTTCATTTGAAATCTATTTCTGATCGATATGTGCCCCACGAATTGCCCCAGGCGATAAAGGACAACCGCGTGCGTTGTAGCAGAGAGCTTATTCGGTCTGCTGGGACAAGATATATCAAAAAGCGTACAGTACATAAAGACAAGAAGTGGTTTTATTCAAGATCAATGATTCAAGACCAATGGGGTGCCCTTCAATACGAACTTCCTGGATTACTCCTGATGGCGACAAACCCACCATCCCCAGAGGATCACCAATGGACAAAAAATTCATGATGATTATTGCTGTGAATTTCGAGGGCCTCAGTTTTTACAATATTCTCGAATAAGACGAAACTGTTGACTCTATCAAATACATGTCCTTCCTAGATGATTCATTTGTCTCCTTTTCGACATACGAATTGTACCAGACGTGCAATGCTGTTCTTTGGGAATATGCTGTGATACAGTACGACAATGCAGGTCCCCATGTGTCTCAGGTAACAAGGCACTACATCGAATCAAGAAACACCATTCTCTCCCACAAGCGCCCTACTCAACAGACACAAATATTCTGGACCGTTTTCTATTCCCCAAACAGGAGATGGAACAGAGCGAGATTACCTTCGATGATTGAGATGCTCTTCGTGATTTTCTAGATGTCGCGCTTCAGAGGTTGACACCGGGATGATGAACAAGCAGTATAACAAGTTGGTCGAGCATTGCCAAGGTATCATCGACAATGTTGGTGATTATTTGTAATTGCTGTGTTTTATATTTTCTGTTATAAATTTCCTGTTATATACATACTTTATTTGTTGTTAATAATAAACGATTTTTGTCGAAATTTTCTTTAAAAACGGCCATAATAGCTGAAACACCCTATAAATCTCATGTAATATACAAATTTACATGTCAGGTTGACCCTGATCAGTCTTACATTGGTAAGACCAAACGCCACCTAAACAAAAGAATGAAGAAGCATAAAATTAAGAGTACCATTGGTGACCCTCTCTTTCATGTTTTAATCTGTAATATTTATATTTTGTACGCACTTTTAAGATTCCTGATGAAGAATATTGTATATTCCAAAACGTTCGGACTTTCATAATAAATTATCCTATACAACTGTTTGTTTGTTTTTATTTATTATTTATCAACTTAATTAAAGAATTTATTAATGCTTTAAAAAAATGTTTTATTCTAGTAGGTATTTATTTGTTTGTATAATTTAATCCCCCATTGATTTTCAATTTACTATATGGCTAGAACGTACGGCTCTTGTTGAAAACTAATTTTAATAACAATTTTGTTTTTCATCAATCACAGAGAACTAATCAAAAATTATAATAATTTATTTATTGTTTAACAATTCTGTTATGCAATATATATATGTGTGTGTATTAGCAAATTAGCATTATTTTTTAAAATATTAATCACCCAGGACTTTAAAAATCTAAGATTAAGAATTTGTATACAAAGGACTTCTAATTTAAAAGTGATACTATATTTGTTTAAATGGATTTATAACGGATATTATGTGTTAACTGGTACAAGAGAAAACATTTAATTATTGATTAATTAATATTTTATCTTTATTTTATTACAGATTATTTTTACTTACATACTTGTATTATTATTACTTTCACTCGTAAGTAGTATAAATATAAATTAATATAAAAACTGTTTTCAGTTAATGCCGGAAAACTTAATTTCTAATAATTCATTTTAACAAATCTTAGTAAAAATTAATCAAGATAATTTCTACATTTTATTTAACTCATGAGAGTAACCATTTGGATTCATTCACTTATTTTATGTTTAAGGAAAACTACAAAGATTTCCAATTGGAGCCAAATACCTCATATCTATGTAATAGTTACCTCAATAATATATTTTATATCGAATATTTATGTGGTAATATTCTATGCCATAATTTTAGTAATATACACATATAACACATATAATACACATAGTATTTACATATAAAATTAAATATGATTCTATCTTGTCTCTTCAATATTTGTTTATACTTACATGATGTATATACCTAGATACAAACATAACTTAGACAAGTAAACCTTATATATACCTACCTCTATAATAATAAATTTTCTTTATACCAAATTTGTTTAAATATAACTTTCTGGGAATAATGTTTAGAGTGCTTGTGTTATGATTACCTACATACCCTAAATGATAAAACACATCTCAAATCGATCAAATTGCTTTAATAGTCAGTTAAATTATAAACCTACTTCTCATCTATGTTATTGATAATTAGGTAATGCCTATATACTGCCTGAATATAAGAGGGAAGACTGATAGATAATCATCTATGTAATAAATTATAATCTTGTCTGTCTGATACTTATATGTTGATCATTAAATATAAAATGTTAATAAAACTCTACATAAAACGGTATCAGGGTTAAATAATAATACAAAAAGCTGTAACGTCTAACAATCGATAACAATAAACCGATAACTAAAAATGTTATTTGTAAAAAAGCATTACGACTGCATGACACTTTTATAAATTATATGTATGGTAAATTACGATCTCGCCTGGCCAGGATACATGCAAATCTAAATTTACTATAGTTACCATCTATAGGTTTAAATTAATCAATTGATACTTATCTCAATAATATGTAGATACTGGGGTTCGAACTTGCTACCTCTGGGTTTGAAGGGTTTGGTAAGCTCATCGCTTCTTAGAGTAGTTCTTTTCACATCCTCCTTCATCTACTTTTACCGTTCCCTACTCTGGCTCTGGCTTGTCTCTCTTCCAGGAAGCTGGTAAACCACTTCACCATCACTGTCGGCACTCGTTCATCCATCAGTCTCTCCAGCAAACTTAACTTCCATACCTTGTTGTATGTCTTTGTGCAGTCCAGCGTCATAGCTACTGTTTTGTGGAGTGATCTTTCTTTCCAACCATGTACCTCCTGCACCAATCTCAACACCTATTTTTCTTTCCTTTTCCATTTACCCTCTGAAAGTCAGCTTGCCATAGGCTAACCACTCTTTCCTTCTTTATCCAGTAGAACAGCCTGTTGACCACCATACGCTCCATCAGTTTGGCTTTCACTGAAGTAAGGCTAACTGACCTGTAGATTTTTTTGATTTGGCATCCTTTCCGGCCTTCAGCAGAGGTACCACTTCCGCCTTCTTCCACTGTCCCGAGCATCCGCCGCTTCTTCAACTCTCTTAAACACCTCTAACCAACCTGTTCTCAATTCTTGAGGCATTCTATGTATGCGCGCTGTCTCCACACCATCCACTCCTCCTTTTGTCTTATCCCCCATCTTCCCCGTTACTCTTCCCATTTTCCCAATGGTTAACGGTCTCCCAGATCAGTGACATATTACCCTCCCTGTCCTTCTGTCTACACACGTCTTCTCCCCTGTGTTGAGTATCGAGTAGTGATTCTCCTCATACCACTTCACCAGCTTTTCAACTTCTCACCTATACGTTCTCCCATAATTAGGTTTACTATTCCACCTATTCAAGCAAATATTAAAATCTTCCAAGACTAACTCTCTGGAGTCTGTTCATCCAGACGTTGAAGCTCTCCCTCTCTCTCTCATCCTCTCCTCCATGTTGGTGTTGTTCTTCCCTCTCTTCAAATAGCATTATGAAGGGGCCTAATTACCCCTTTTTACTATGAATTACTACCGACTTATTGTGATTTCGCAGCTTATTATTGATACAATTTTAAATATAAAAATTCATTCTTATTATTCTATTTTAAATTTAATTAAATTTCAGGTTATTCTATGAGTTAAATTAATCAAATTTTATTGCAGGATTTTAGAAAGATTAATTTCATAACATTTTATTTCATAAGATGCTTTTCTTTGATAACAATCTATAAAGCGGCTCGACTGATATTACCCATATTAATAATATTCCAAAATATAGACATAATTTAGAAATAAGATTATTTTCCCAAAATCTTCGTACTTCTTGACCTTTTAATTTGAGGCATAAACGTCAAAATTCCCAATTTCACTCAAATGCACAATTACAACAACTTTGAACATAAGCGGTTATGTTTCACCCTCAAGATATGATTGATTGATTATATTGAAGATCCTACCATATTTTGATTCTTCTCTCCCATGCATCAGGATAGACATTCCATCGAAATCTACTGGGCATAATAATATCCCTTTGGTCTACTATTTCAGTCCAGCTCCCTTCCCGCTTGTCATTTGGGATAGTAAATGGTTTCTAACTAGCCTACCAGACTGTTGTGTACTTTTAAGATTGCTATATAGTTGCATAGTTATAGGCGCCACTATAATAATATATATTACTTCAAATAGTTTGAACACATTCAATTTCGGAAGATTGGAAATGCAGAAAGGAGGGAAGGGAAGGAAGAAATGAATGACCTTTCGCTATAATATATTCTTCATAATATGGGCAGCTTCAAGGCAAACAGAACACTAACGATAATTCTTCTGCTATGTCTTTCTTATTGGAAACATAACTCATAATATCTGTTATGTACAATTGCGTATCCTATGTGTGTTATTTAAACTTGTACAGATATAAAATGTGAATTGGTATTATTATGTATGTAATCATACATATTTTGTATAATGTTGATTTTATCACTTTATATGATTATCCCAACTGTAAATTTTGAAAATATAGGTACTTACCTATCAGGTGCAAAATATATATTTACACAACCATCAGATTGATTCTATAAAAGACTTAGATAAATGCATATAATGCGACAAAACAGATTAAAACAAAATAAATAATCCAACCAATAAATAATAATGCTTATATACGGCTAAAATAATGGCAGCTCCTTATTATATTACTATAGGAGACTTATTTCGATTACACTTTTTTAATGTGCGTTTAATGAAAATCCTAATAAGAATAAAGAATGTTACTTGCAAATACGTGATTAGAAATACACATTTTTTTATTTTTTGTGTGTGGTTATCTTATAATGTATAGTGTTGAAAGAATTTGAATGAATTTGAATGAATTTTACAATTTTTAGTGATTCAATTAACTGTTTTTTCATTGGGTTCATATTTAAATGTGTACTTTAATTGTAATATTACTTCAATAAGTAACAATGTGATTGAAACATCTTACAAATAAAGGTCTTAACATTTAAATAGAAATGATTTTTGAACAAAAATATAGTGTTATCTACAGAAAAAGGACAATACAATAAAAAATCAGCCAAGAATTATAATTTAATAACGTGATTTTTATATTTAACTACCAATCACAATTCCAGTCTAAATAAAAGTAATTGCATAGAGAACATTATTATAAGCGTGTCTGCATTTTGAAATTTAAATTAACAACTGTCAAGAATATATATACATAATATTTTAAGTCCCCCGATATAAAACATTATTGAAATAAAATAATAATCAAGAATATATTTTGCCTCATATATTTTTTACTCACGTACTTACATTTTTTGCTCGATATTTTTATATTAATTCAATCTTTGTATTTTGGAAGTATGGGTCGGTAGTATTTAGTATATTAATTATATCAAGAATTTGATAAAATATTTGAAATTATATTAGTAATCGAAGTAATGACTAACTCTTTTAAAATTGTACATTGACATATATTGTATGCATGACATTCTTGGTATTTTTACATAATATACATTATTGAAATTATATTTATAAAATATTAATATATAATATAGTATACTATATGAGTATAAGTTAAGCATAAATGAGACTATTTATTTAATTTAGTAGTCAGTAAGAATTTATTATATTCTAAGAAAGGAGTTAATATAGTGCAGTATTTACCTAACTATGTAAAATTTGAATTAGTTAATTCACATTTGATTGCCTTATTTTCAAATTTGCTGTCCACTAAAAATTTGATTTTAGATTTGATGTACAAATGTCGAATTTTATCTCCCTGTTTACACATTTGCTGTCCACTAAAATTTTAAATCAATATTATATTAGATTTGATTTTATGTTCGTCCAAATTTAATCGGGAAAAACTATACTTACAACTTATTTACCTGTCCATTTAAGAGTTTATCCTTACACCTGTAACTATTATATATATAATAGATTTTATATAAAAATACGTTTTACTTTTAAATTATGCATAAATTAAACTAACGCAAATATATAAAAAATAAGGCTAAAAGTTTTTTCCAAATGCTTTATTTCAATTACTTTATGCCGAGGAACTTAAATAATTCATTAAAGTTGATATTTAAATATATGCATTGCGTACCCATATAAACAAATAAGAAATAATATCAATTTTTGTATAAGTATATATGTACCTAATATTTAGATAATAAATGTGATTACTATCAATTTGTTCTCAATTAAAACCATTTATGTATGTTTCATTTCAGTTATTTATTTCAAGTGTAACATATACAAACAAGTTTGTAATTATGTTATCAATGTAATAAAACTTTAAATTATACTTCTAATTTTTCTAGATTTGCTTTGTTGGGTAAATATATAAATCGTGTTAAAAATTAAAATTATTCGATGCTTTTAAACAATTTTCTCATTTTTAGGAGGTTGTATTAATACAGTTAATTAGTTTACGTCATATTTGATAATTTAGCAAGTGTGCATTTATACAAAATGAATGTTTATGTATACAAAATTTAGATGTAAATATTACAACGACGCAACGCAATATATATATTATATATACATATATACACTTATCTTGAATATAATTAACCAGCATATCCTGAACAGAGAATGAAGGGGATTTCAAGTTTTAAATCTCTAAACTCTAGTCACTAATTTTGATAATGGCCTATACCTCCTTTAATTTCCCTTGAGGAGTTAAAACAATAAACATATTGCCTTCGTCCCTAGTTTACTGCAATTCAACAACTCGTAGAAGGCCACAAACCTATAACGTACAATTTAAAGTTAGTAAAAGACTGCAGCTGTTCCACTCATAATTACTACGAATGTAGAAACTCCAACCTCCATTATATACTTTAACCTAATATGTGCCCCTCCCTCTTGATCCGAATTAAAGAACGCAACAATTGCTTCATACTCAATAGTTTTAAGGTGAAGTATATGCACACACAACAGTTAGGTATATATGAGCAAAAAAGTATTAATGTAGGAATACGGCTATGTAAAATCTTCAGTTACGGAAAATGGAATAAGCGCATATTATAGAAGCTTAATACCATATTATATGAGTGAATGTTTAGGATCTCTTCTATATGTTTGATCCACTGCTACCATCTGTGCCATGACCTGTTGTTTACTCCCCGGCAGTTTGCAAGTCTATTGCCCACAATATGTATGTTCCTATACATGTAGATATTGGATTCCAAAGTGATCAATCGGAGAGCAATAGACATTCGGATAAGGCAATCTGCGCCTGGTTATGGATTGGTACCATGCGGTTACGCAGATTTAGGCTCGGAGTAGGTGTATAACATAACATAGTGTTGTTCGTATGTTTATCAATCTATGTATATATCTATTTTGTGTTGTATATATAAACTATAAATAGGGCAGAAATAGGGAAATATATGTAAGTACAGTAACCACAAATTTAAGTCAAACATATACACATGTAAGTACACATTGTTCAGCATGTGTATTATAATATACAGATGGCATACAACAACTATGTGTGTAATTAATGCATACATACGTAATATACAGACGGAATATACATAGTACGCAGCATATTATTATGTACATACATCATATTATATTTATTACATACCTACATGCCCTAATTAACGACTTGGAAAAATTATGAAGGATAAATATTGTACACATAGTTTTCTTCTTCTTTTTTTGTAAAATCGGGTAGATGACGTTTTAAAAGATGTATGGGAATTGTCAATAAACCTCTGCCTAAATGTATAGATATTTGAATTAACTTATATATTTGATTACCCAATGACATATTTAAATTATTATCGATCGTTAAAACTTTAGAATATTGACGAATTTTTTATCGCTCTTTGTATACAAAGTATTTATGTTGTTTAATAAGTTAATATATAACAAGATAAAATCATGCCAGATAGTTTAATCATTTTTACCATAAAATATTTGTGTATAAATAACTACATATATAGCGAAGAAAAAAATTAAACACAGATATCTTATAAATTAATTTAAGTATGTAAGGAGATTATAATCATTTCGACACACTGGTAGATCAAATATAATGGTACACTGACCACAAATATATTAAGTTTCTTCAAATTGTTACTTTACTGTGTTAAGTATATGCGTATTTAAGTGACTATATTAGAAGTTGACTCACTATAACTGCAATTGTCTATAAATCCAAAACTCATCAATCATACGTTATCACCATGCACATTATAACGCAAATTCAGTTATAGAAATTTCATTGCTTAAAATGATATTGGATCGTTAAACATATCAATTTATTCTATTTTTTATCTAAAAATATTTGTTTATTATTGTATGAGTATTATATATATATATACATATATAGCAAGCATCTTAAAAATGGTGCGATGAAAATAATATTTTTTAGTAAATATTACAATATAGATAAACACACCTATAGAAATATGTAAATCAATAATTAAAACTGAAATAATTTATCAATTTATAGCATACATACATTATGTTAAGGAACTTTAAATGAATGCATTTTGTTATATATCATGATATCTCGATAACATGTATAATTGACTAAATTTTATTTTATTTGTTGGATAACAATAAAATATACATTTTTTAAACAACATTCAAGTTTTATATATTAAGTGCGCTATTACTATTCCTCACATTTAGGTTAATGAACTACCTACAATAAACAACCAAGAAGTCTCGATCACATTTAGCAGTCCACACAATTAATTATAATTTAATAAAGAGAATTATACGAAATAAATATCACATTAAATGATCTACAGTAATTGTGATAAATTGCCCAAATAATCATTAAGCGACTTTTATCAAACCGGCGTGTTTTGAAGATGAGTTTAACTACAAATATTGATGGATTATAATATTTAATATAATTTCCTATAATAATTTTAAATATTACAAATTAGGGGTAGGCATTAAATAACGTATATATCTAAAGTGAGTTGATTTAATAAAAAACAAAACTCAACTAAAACATTTTTTATTCAAATGATAAAGCAAAATTGGCAGATAATCAGTATAAACAATTTAATAAGTTCACAAAACAGACTTTATAAATTCACAGAATACAAATACAAATGTAATAAGCATAGATATTTGTTTTACTTTATAGACAAAAATATGTTGTATATATTGGTTCATTTTTATAGTAATTATAGGTACCTTTAACAGAATTATATTTGAAAAAATATAAAAAATAAAATAAGTTTAAAAATTAATTTTAAGATGAATAGTTCAAACATTCAAAACAAATGTTGGAAGTAGATGTTTTAAATATGATTATGTTTGATCTGTTGCCATGTTATAAAATACCATTTAATCATTTACCAAAATAATTCATTTTACAGAAGTCAAAATATAAATTAAAATTATTAATAATTTTTTAGATGAAATAAGTTAATTTTGATAATAGTAAATAAAAGATTAAAGTTGCGAATAAGAATCTAAATTAAACGAAATTTTGGACTAGGTATAACGTTCAATATATTTCAAAACGAAAACACAGTTTTTAAGGTTATAAAATACTTGAAGTACTTTCGAGTACTAAATTATTTAATTAAAATAAGTTAAACTGAATATGGTATTATGCAATATGTTTATCAAGCATCTCAATAGTAATAGTTATTTGAAAACATTTTATTGGAAAATTTCAATGATATTTATAATTGATCTAAATATTCAATAAATAATTAGCATAACTTGTTCTAATTAATTGTACCTATATTAAATAAAACGGGCTTAGTTGCCATTTTTTTAATTTCATCTTGTACAATTTAATATAAACTGTTCAAAGATACTTCTCAGATTAATGTAATATGATTGCAGTATTTAAATAAAACATAATAATAATAATAATAATAATAAAAGTGTATATTTTTCTCGAACTGACAGACCGCAGTAGTCGAGCCATAAAAATGGGGA
>JAYRBW010024117.1:8787-33845 GCA_036023295.1 Invenusta paracnida
CGTCATCTAAGTCAAGATTCATCTTTTATTAAATAATGAATAGAATGTTTGCTTTTATAAATCAATTCGAAATTCAATAATTCCAAGAAACTAGTTGTCTCAACATTATTTAATAAAGTAATACTATCGTCATCTAAGTCAAGATTCATCTTTTATTAAATAATGAATAGAATGTTTGCTTTTATAAATCAATTCGAAATTCAAATGCAGAAGTTCTTAGATGTCGGTATTTATATATTTACCTATATATAATTACTCAATGACAGCAAAAGAAAACTTATATTGCACTTTAGATTTTAGATGCTTTCTTGGTGGAATTTTATTCTTTCGATTCTTAAAGACACTGTTGTACCTACGTTTCCAAACTACAGGTTTATCTTACTTTTCTTGGACATCAAGTACATTTTGTTTATGTTAAAACAACCAAGCAAGCAGTCAATGGTCTTCAGCTAAACATCTTAGTTCAAAAAAATAAGTAATAATACGTTGATTTCGTATTATAATTTAGTCGCAGTAAAATAAAAGTCATAATAAAATGCGTTCAACTTTTAGAAATTCATTATAATTAACCTTCCAATTCCATATTATTTAACCATGAGAAATCCTCTCTCCTTTCTTAGAAATTCTGATATCGGATAGTATAATTAATTCTTTTCTTATGTTGGCCAAATACTATATAGAGATCATTTATTTGCGCTATTTATTACAAAGCTTCCTACTTCAAGAAGATACTCTTTATATACTAATAAATTATAGTAGAATCTATATGCTATGTACGCGTATATACGGTATGTATATATGCATGTATAATAATATATATGTATGAAATACGCTACCATACCTAGTTGTTTATTATATTGAATTTTCGATTATATTTGAAAATACCATGGAAACATATAACTTTTTTAGCTTATAAGAAGTATATATTGATCATCAAAAATGTAATTGAAATTTATGTATATGTACATATTACTAAAAGCATTTTATTAATTATTTTCATCGTAAACAAAACCAATAATTGTTATCAATATTAATAATTATGAATTTTTTTCTTTTATTATTCATATTATTAATTTCTGGTTCCAGTTATGTTTCAAGTAGAGCATGTAAGTTAAAGAACATGCAAGGTACCGTTGATATTGTTTACTTCTTAATTATTTTAATCATTCTTTTTTATACTATAATTATATGATGATGGATATATACCTATAAAAGTAGATAATCAGTAATTAATTTTGCTATATAAAAGCATGTTTTATTTTTATGTAAATATATTTTAATTTCACTTTATTATATTCATAGTACCGAACTGTAATATATACGTACAATATGTACGTACCTATATGATCTGTATATAACTAGTTTTTTTTAAAATTAGCATTTATTCTAAAGTTCTTGTCTATTTAAATAAATATAAGATGCAGTATGAAACTTAAGATGATTAACGACAAAGTATCTCTAAGAGCAGATAGAAATAAAAGACAAAAGTAGTTAAATGTAATAAGTAATTATAAGTAATATTTTTTACTTTAATACTGATATAACACATTTGAATGAATAATAAGTCTTTCAAGGAGACTTTATTTAAAAAGATATTTATAATAAAATTCGAATGTAGGTATATAAAATAAAATATATGCATATATCTAAACGAACAAGCAATAGGTTTTATCTGTTAACTTTTTGAACAAATGAGAATAACATTACTTCATATTTAAATACCTAATAATCCAGAATATAGTTAGGTAATACTTATATATATAATTTATACTGTAATTTTAAAGTTTAATCTTCTTATTGTTTTTGTCAATGTTGAAATTTATTTCATGCTTTGGTATAAAAATGTTTATACTTATTTCCTTTAAGATAGACGATGTAACAGATATGGATTTTGCGCCCTATTCGTTACACAGACTGTATCTATGGAATCTGCACAATCGTTCTGTGAATTATACCAATTAAATTTAATTTCAATTCACAATGTGGAAAGCTCTGTAAGATGATTGTTAAATCTAGTAATTTCTAATTTAGATACCTACCATTCAGATTTTATTTCGTTAACAGTAAAATCTCCTATAGGTATAATCTCCTTGCTATTTAATATATTTCATCTAATATGTTTTAATTAGTACAGTTTTATCGGTTTTCCCAATCAAATAGAGACGGCCGTCAGAACAAATGCGTTGACGTCAGATCAAATAGAGACAGCTGAGATTTGAAATGTAAAATCGCGTAGTTCGTCAGACCAAATGTAGACAAGGACATATCAAATGCGTCCAAGCAAAATTAAATGTTCACACAATTATTATATAGAGCACAGAGTATTGATAGATAGAGTTGCGACTCTTCTTGATTATTGACAACAGTTTGATACTACTATTGTCTTACCCTAAAGATTTTGGGAAAAAATACCTACTTTAAATACAATGTCTCTTAAATACTAAGTGTGTGATAAAAATTTTAGATAAAAATGTAGATAACTATATTTTATAGATTCATGTGACATGCAAAAAATATATAAGTCGCGATAATTAATCCAATAATTATAAAAATAATACTACTTATTTCTTACCCTTTTATGTAAATTTAATTAAAACACAACGATTTTCTATCGACAAAACTGTACCTACAACGCGATGCATATGAAATCAATAAGAGTCAAAACTCTATGATATAGAGCGTTTAGAGAATGTAATGTTAACTAAGAGTTGATATTTATGTATTGTAACATCTTAAATTAAAGCCTTTTGTTTATGATGTATAAAAAATAATACATACAAAATTAAAAACAATTATCCATAATGCAAACTATATACCTACCTACTACGAGGGGGCTTCAATAAGTTCTCGGACTTGATATGAAAGCATAGAGTTACCTGGCTACGATATCTATAGATTTTTATTAACTACAAAAACATCTAAGATATCTCTGAAACTTTCAAGTCAACATCTCATTGGATAGCTTCATAATTTTAAATTTAAAAGTCAATGTCAGGTTAGTAACAATTACACAAATTTCATCAGCATTTTCAAAACAAATTTCATCTTCAGCATTTTCAAAACAAATTTAATCAGCATTTTCAACATGAATTTGGGAAAAGAACATCTGCGTGCCATGATCTATTATGACTACAAAGCGGGTTTAAATCCGCGAGACAGTTTACAGAGGCTCTCCACTGCCATTGGGGATGATGCACCCTCGAAGTCCACGGTGTGCATTTTTTAAACACAGGTTCACTTTATTTTAGACCTATTGTGACCATAGATATTATATTATTTTACTACGCTTATTTTACTATGATTGTGACATTGACTTTTAAATTATGAAGCTATCCAATGAGATGTTGACTTGAAATTTTCTGAGATATCTTAGATGTTTTTGTAGTTAATAAAAATCTATATATGTATATCGTAGGTAACTCTATGCTTTTTTTCATATCAAGTCCAAGAACTTATAGTTATTGAAGCCTCTTCGTAATACTTAGACTTAGACTGTCATAATAAATCAAATAATAATCAAAACAAAACAAAAAGTGAACATTATTGTGATGGACCATGGGCATGGATGGTAGGAAAACAAAATTTATATTATATCATCATTGAAATTTATAATGAAATTATATATTATTATTAATTCATTAATTAATACACAACACTGTTGTCAACAGAACTATTTTTTAGTAAAATAATAGTAATGTAATTATATAAGATAATATACAAATATTGAATATAATATATTCAGTCAAAAAAGAACTGTCTTTGCAAAACATGCAATTGAATATTTCGTTTACTAATAATAATATATTTCAAGATATACTTAGAAAAATATATAATTTATTAATATTGTTATAAAAAAACACTTTTAGTAAAGTCAAGGCCCACAGGTACAATACCCCACAATATTAAATAATACAAATCGAATAATATGTATTATAAGGCTCAATCTTGGTTACGCCCATAATTATAATTATTTAAATATTTGTAATTCCGAAAATATCAATGAACAAAATAATAAAAAACATACAATCCGCCATCGCTTTATTTACATAGCGTTATGGAAACAACTTTTAAAACAATTCTATGCGTTAATTATTTATTTTTATATTAATCACGTGCATGACCGTGGTCGCTGTATTATCGCACAAGCAAAACGAATCCTTTTGAGTCGCTGTTCAATCGACTGGCAAAGCTTCCAACTAGAGACATGGGGAATTTAGGAGTTTGGAGTGGAAAGCGATCAGAGGAAAAATGTTTGATTATGTTATTTGATATATTAAAATAATGTGCTTAAAATTACTATCCATAATTGGCAGGGCTAGAAATAATTATCTCACGAATACTTTTAATTTCATTACTCACTATAGGTATATTATATTATTATGTTCCTCAATAATTGCACCTTAGTGTAGCATTTTGGAACTTGGGTACATCATTAAGGATATAATGGGGTAAGATTCGATTAATTCGTGTTATTATTTAGTAAATCATTGATATATTCCGATTTTTCTATGTTATTATATTGCTCCTTATATAGTAATCTCTTTCAAAAATAAATTGGGTGAGTTCTCAAGGTAGCTTTAAACGCACGTTGAGATTTCAAGTCATATTTGGAAAAATCTCGAAATTTTAAGTCTGTCTTTAAGCTCAAAGTTGGTTTGGGAATATGCCGAAGAATTTTCGAGTTTTGAGGCTGGCCTCCAACTCTCGAGTTTGGTTTGAGAATACCGCCCTAAAATAGCTAATTGTTCGAAGATCAATTATAAATATAAACTGACTTTAACGAAAAACAAAAATAAATTAATATTTTGTTCAATTAATTTTGTTCAACTATATATATATACTACTCAGATCATATATGATCTGAGTAGTATAAATTGTTCATTATTAATTATTAATAATTTCATTGTTACAGATATTCATTCACTAAGTGTAGTATATTATCGAAACTAATTTTAATTGATTTATGACCACGATTTAATAAAGAATATTATAATTAGTATGAAGATTAATTCCACTCATGAATTCAGGATTAAATTAAACTGCAAATGAATTGTAAAGACCTGAATCACTGGGCCGGACATAACACGATTTGAGTTTTAATTGTAGGAGCAAGCTAGGACCTAGGTCTATATACCAAAGAAAACATTTGCAGAACCTGCCATTATATCATTATTTGTAGATATTTTAATTATTGAAGCGTTGAGTTTGGTTTTTGGTTTGAAGGCAGTACCAGGGAATACTTTAAGTTATCGAACTAGTCCCTGGGCAGTACCCCTGTCAGAGGAACCGAAGACCCCACAGATACGAGGCGACCCCCACGAGATCCTCCGTCACCACCGACAGAAGGGGAACCCCCACCTCGTCCTTCCCACAGTGAGGGCAATCCGGAGGCACGCCCGCGCCCACGCGGGCTCGGTACGCAGCCAGCAAGCGACAGTGTCCGCTTCTAAGCTGCGCAATCATTGTCTCCACGTGGCGAGGTAAGCCCGTCGGCCGGGGCGTAACGGTGTACACGAGGCGAGTACGCTCGTGGATCAGGTCTTGGTCTGTGACTTCCCTCCGAATGAGGGCCCTAGCCTCCCTGAAGGATACCGGCACAGGGCCCAAGGGCCCATCATCGTTCCGCGGATGAGTGGCGGCCTCCCTGGCTTTCTTGTCCGCGGCCTCATTTCCATGATGACCGCAATGACTAGGGATCCGCTGGAAGACCACAGTGCCCTTCACCCGCATTAAGGAAGATCTGACTGCACCCATATTTGGATTGCACACAGACGTCCCGCTGCCAAGCACAGCCAAGGCTGACTAACTGTCGGAGCAGAGCAGATACCAACTGCCCCGACCCTCGATCTCAAGCCAATTTACCGCCAGTTCCAGCGCCATCATCTTCGTCTCGAAGGACGAAGTGTACTCCGCATCCCCACGCCGCCGGATTGCCACTATGGTCGGGTTTTGTGATGCGTTGAGTTGAAAGCTATGACTATATGTCTAATATAAATATTCTTAATATTCTCAGGGAATACTAAAACACATACTATATTATAGTAGTCCCTGATTCTTATATTTAGATAACATTTTTAAACGTTAACAATAATATCATCATATTATTTGCCCAAGAAAATTTTCATTTGAAACAAAGTTTTAAATTCATAAAACAATTAAAACACGTTTTATTTTATTTTTATAAATATCTTAATTTGAAATTTATTGCAGTATATATTATATTACAATTTTATTAATATGCTTGAATATAACATTCCTTCCTATGAAGTAAGATGGAAAATTATTAAAAAGGTTGAACATTAATAAAAATGCTAGGTATAATCTATCTATTTTCATCACTATTGGGGCCGGTTGCCCTAACCCTAACCCTAACCCTATGTATGGTGAAAATTTCATAATGATTGGTCCAGCAGAAGTAGGCCAGATTCACACAACACCTGCACAACACGACCCAAAAAGGCCTCCAACTCTGTACTTTGGAACCGAGCTGGAGACCTCAATAATGGCGTTGTATTAAATTCCTTTAATGAGAGGGAGGGAATCTTGTTGCTCAAGGTTTGTCATTAGACAGAAAATGCGAAATCGATCGTGGGTTATATAGGACCCAGCGATTTGTAATACACCAGGTGCACAACAGCTGGGTCCCCTTTTTTTGGAACATTTTCTAACGCCACGGCTTTAAAAATGGTCGGATTTTTTCCAAACCAAAACTGGAAGAAAGAGAATGAAAAAACACGTATCACACCTCGGGCTTCGCCCTCGGCCGACTAAATGGGCAGGCGCAAGCGCCTGCCCTAAATTGAAATGTCAGAGCCCTAACCCTAACCCTAACAGAATATAAATCTAAAATTACAGTTTGCGAACATAATTATCTGTCCGGTTTTTATATGTTACCTGATTGCATTTATTAATTGTAGACAACCATAAATCTGACATGTATATCTTTTAAATAAATATAATAATATTATTATATAATTATAATATATAATAAATGGCATAATACACATATTTAAGTATTTTTATGTCTTAAACGAATTCCGTTATCCTTGATATTCATAATTTAACATTGCAAACCTATATACACTTTACACTTAAAATTGCCTTAACATTGATAATAGAATGGTTGATTGTGTCCTATCCGTGTATTATGTTTATGTATGTATAATTAAGGATAAAATATAGAATTTTTAAATTATGTGATCAAATCAGAATTTTGTTATATTCAATATTCACGAACTGATTGCAATTAGCCTATAATTAACATGTGAAACACAGAATACCACGCGCCTCCCCCCCCCAGTTCCGGCGCCCCTGTTTTTGGATATTGCTAAATGTAAATTCAATTTTTCTTTTAAAGAATCTCTTCACATAAAATATGTTCTACCACTATTATTAATCGTAATTTATTAAATTTGAAACATTCCTTTTATGTTTGAAGACAGTATAATTTATTTCTGATATTTTTTCACTAGTATTTTGTTTTGTTTCTTATACTCGTATAGTATCTTGTATTAATACACTATATATGTATGTATAGCATCACAAATTATTTTTACCTGATGATTCTGTTAGTACCAGCGAAATATGTTGGGCTATAATTAATGAATATTATTTTTATTGACTTTATTTTGGTTTTGTAAATCAATTAAATCTACTACCAAGTTATATATATGTATGTAGAAATATTTATACATAAATATATGCATATAATTTTAGATTTTATTAATCTTATTCTATATTTATGAATTTTATTTTTATTAACCCTTTTCATACCGGGCTATTTTCGCATCCATATCCCGGGTGAAAGAGGGTGGGGTGGGGGGGGGGGGACATTTTGTCTCTCTTATAAATTTAAAACTTCCTGGCCGAGTAGAGTTTTAAAACTTGTCATGTAACCGAGTTTTAAAAAACATTCTATTGAAAAAAAATGTATATATTAATTTATAGGAAAATATTCAATTGAAAAATGTTTTGAAATTAAAGCAGGATAAAATTTTTCCCGGAATATATAAAAAAACGTTTTTTTCTTCATATTCATTGCAACAAAGTTTAATTTATTGTAATTTATGGTTTATTAATCAAATTGAATTAGTTAATATACTAATCATTGTTACTGTGGTTACGTGAGGGGCATAGCCGAATAGTTATTTTTTATACCAAAGTGACTTCCGCATAGGGTGGACAGTAGTAAATATAGCATTAAAAATTGTAAACTATATTTTAGAAAAAGTCACGGAAGCGTATATTTGCTCCATTAGTTAGTTTAAAATTCACAGCATAAATACCAAACAATGTGCCCCCCTCCTCGGTATGGATATGGTTAATATAGTTCGGTTATTAAAATTTATAAAATCAAATAATACAATTTTTTCTTGTCCATATTATACTAATAAAGAACACTTTTAATACGAACATTTTATGTATTTATTAGAATATATAACCATAGAATTTTTTATCATTTGATTTGATAAATTTGAGACATTGTCGACTTATAATTTGTACATGTATATTTATATTATTGTTTATTTATTTATAAAGGAGCATGAAGAATTACATTAATTACTATTAAGACTAGGGTTAGGAAATTTAATGTGAAGAGAATTCTTTTAAACATAAAAATTATATTTATATTTAGCAATATTCAAAAAATAAAAATCTCTATGTGTACGATTACAATTTCATAACAACTTATGAGAAAGGTATCAAATTGATTAAAAGATATACATTCTTTAATGCGATTATATAAGTGCTGTTTAGTTTAGCCTATACAGAACCCTCTGTTTGCTAAATATTTGAATTTATAAATCCTATTTGAACGAAGAGCAACAGGAATCCTATATTTATGAAACAAATAATCACTAATCTTACAAGTAGAAAAAAACATGTTTAGTATTTAGATTAAATTGCTTACATAATTGATCAAAGATTTATTTAAACTTAATAGAGGCATTATGAAAAATGGTATGATTGAGATATAGCAATCATTATCAGTAATAGGTAGAGAATTATAAGGGTTAATTTACTGTATAATAAAAAGAGTTTACAATACGCCAAATACAAAAAACGATTAAAAAATTAAATTGTTCAAAATAGAAAACACTTATTTTATCAGCACACTAAAGAGCAATAGGTTTGGATAAAAATCAATGATTTTTCTTATTTTGTAAAATGTAATGATCAAATCTCTCCTTCTGAGATTCTTTTCAGAGTATCTTCAATACAAGTTCGATGACCGTCTTAGATATATTTCTTTGTCTTTAGTAAGTGCTATCAGATATGTGTGTTCTTCTTCTTCTAACAAAATATTTTTGCACAAAACTTTTATTTCTTGAAAAGATAATAAATTCAATAAAATCCTTTCTTATGACAAAGGAAATGGTTTTGTTATCTTGAACTCTTGTGACCATATTCCAAGTAAAAACTCAATTCTTTCTTATCAGTCTAAGTTTAAAAAATGTGTTTAGAAATGTGCTATCTGATGCCTATTATATATTTACATTCAACTAATACTTTATGTTTTCTATATTATGTTATATTGCTATACGCTACATATGTTTTATACATGTGCTATATGTGTTTTACCTGCTGTATATCTGTTAGTTCAATTCTTTTACTCCAGACTCCATTGTTATTTTTAACCAAATAAACGTCCAATACAAAAATAAATAATTCTTTATCCCCTAATTAATGTGTATCTTATGTATATTAAGTAAATTTGTTTGTATTTTTTTAAATTTAGATCTTGCAAATAAACTTTTGTGTCACATTAACACACAGCACCCTAACATAAAATTTACTATTGAACCTAATTTTTTTCTCTTCTTTTTTAGATTTTTTCCAAATGTAACAATATTATTTCCACTTCTGTTTTCCTTAAGCCCACTAACACTAGTTTTTGTTAAATTTTAATGTTTTTTGCACATATTCTTATAAAACTAGTCTTATAAAATATTTTTTAAATCGTGTTTTTTGAATTTGATACCAATTATGATTCTTCAAAATTTGTTAAGTGCATTAAACATATTTTGAAATATCTAAGTCCTGATCATATTCAATATACTATTTATAATTTTATTTATTCGTAATATGGTACATGGATAAAAGATATATTAATGTATGCATTACCTACTTCAAATTATTAATATTTTTCTATATTTATTATGATTTTTTGACTAGGTATTACTTAAAATTATATAAATGTGAGCATATTTAAAAAATAAAATAAATATCAATTTATATGAATGGTATAGAATAAAAAAAGTATCGTTTTAGATATGCCAATGTGTACAAACGTTCCATTTTTTGAACAAAAATGTATTACAGCAAAGTGCTTTAAAAAATGTGTTGTCATATTTATTAATGTTTTGTTAACTTTAAAAATTCAAATGACTATTATGGCAGCGCTATCTATATTTCCCTTTTATATCGGCTGAAAAATGTTTAGGACATTTCTATTATACAACAGGTACTATACAATCCAATCGTATTTATATAAACATAAAAAATTCGATTACAAATATTTTTCAAAGCCAATTATACTCAAATTTTAATAACAGTTTAGTATATATGACATATAGCTAATTTCTTAAAAGTTGGTATATCACGAAATGCAATTAATAATGTTATAATTCTGCAAAGTATACAATTTAAAAAATCTAAATTTAGATATGAAACAAAATTTCAATTGAGCTGTATATATTTACAATTATATCTATTTACATATTATTATGTAAATTCCTAAAAAATATTCCAATACATAATATTGACCAATATTTTGTTACGTCAAAGAAGTAATATTTAATTTTTATGTTAGAATCCTCTTTATTCTATACCTGCACACAGAGAAAGGTATTTATTCTACATTAAGGAGATTTAATTTGAAGTGCAACAACAAAAACGAATAACATTGTTGTATTTTTATTAACAACTAAATAAATTCACATCGTTTACATAGATTACATTGTTTACATTATAACAAAAAAAAGACAACAATTTATAAGTACCGAAATAGTGATTTGTCTGCTTAGGTATTATAGATATATATATATATATTAAATTTCAATATACGATTTACAAGAATGTCCACAATTTAATCACACACTCCACTGAAATAGGTGATATTTATATAAATAGATATATAGATATAATATGTATAAAATACTCTGTAAGCATACCTATATATGGATGAAACAGACGATACCAAAAATATAGACTTCTCTGACAAATAAAAATACAATAAATCACAGAAAATGTTCCAGGTTTCAATATTGAATATCATGACTTGCAATGTCTATAACATGTAACAAATAGAAAGTTAACAGTTGCATTTTTATAAGAAACCAACAACTTAGCTATATATAATATATATTAAACTTAAATGTACTACATGGATACACTTTAAAACAGTAAACAGACGCTCCACAATTTTACAGGAATATAAGGATGATAACATTTAAATATATAATCATTTTGAAAATACTGAAGACTAATGAAACCACTGAGTTTAAATATATAAGATATAATATTCGGAAACAAAACAAACGTACATGATTTTATATGTAGATATGAGTGATGATACAGTTTCACCATTGTGACAAAAAAGAGGTCCAATTATGCATTTTTCAACATTTTTGTAAGTTAACAGCAACATATTAAAACAAATTTACATAAACATGACTTAAAAAAAATTGGAGGGAATATTTTGCACTGTAAACGGCCAAAATGATAATTAGTACATAATAATTAAAATAAAAACTGTTTTTTGCACAAATTAAACAAAAAAATTTAGCGACTTTTGAGTAACTAATAAATCAAATAAACGATAAAACACCCAATTTAGGAACCTTTTATAAATAATATTGATTCTCTTATTATTAATATATAATCAATTTCACTAGACACTAAATTAAATTCGTGTGTTAAAAATTATGAATAAAATATGATACCCCAGAATCACCAGTTAGTCGAACATTGAACAGTTATAGGTTGAAACTTTAGATATAATTTGAATTATTTCCCAATTATAGCTAATAAGTGAGGTTTCAGCATCAAAATAAATACATTTCGTATTTAAATCTAAATTAAATATTATGACATGATAATTCCTCCGTTAACTCAAAGTTCGATATTTTAAATATGTTCATTTTTTCTAAACAGCATCATTTTGAATAGTTTGCTAGATTGATGTATATTTTATCTCATGATTTGAATGGAATATCTAAAAATATAGATTGTAATATTTTTATTCGTGGTTTTCTCAGGGTGATTAATTTTAATTAAATCGATTTCGTATCTAGCTGATGAGCTGCCGTTATCGTTTCATGAATAAAACAATACGCCGAAAACCAGATCATATGGACACAAAGAAGTATTTGGTTTTAGACGGCTTGGGATTTCATTACTGGTCAGGAAGGAAAGCCTTGTGCCTTGGTGAAAGGAAGAATGGGAGATGGCTGGAAATGATGGAAAACTAAGAAGAGGAAGAAAAGGCAGAATTAAATACATACTCCATGCTTATGTTTACTTCACATGAGCGCACAAAAAAGGAAAATAGAGTAGAGAGAGATATAGGGAAAAGTCATGAGAGCTTACTATCAGTAATCCAAACAGCAGCATGTTTGGGAGCTCTGTCTAGATTATAAATTCAACCATGCCATGTCATAGCAACTTATAAGATTGTAGAAATGAGGAGGAGAGGGGGGTGGACATTTCAAAATATAGCATGCGCATGAGTGACTATATTAAAGTTCGATTGGGGGAAATGTTTGTATAATAAGAGAATAAGAGACGGCAAAATAAGTCTCAAACAAACCTCAAAGCCAATTTATTTTTAATGTACCTGCTTTCATATGTGGAGGGTTATTGCTCACCAAAAAGAATAGAAAGAGTAAAGGAATAGGGAGAAAATAATGATATTATAACCCGAAGCTAACCCCACGCATAAAACACATATTGGAGCTACTAAGACGACGTCTTAGTTAGTTAAGGACATACGAAAAAAATTGAAACAAACTAAAGTGGAAGTTGAAATGTAAATTGACATTCTGTAAATGCCGCAGTCAATAGTGTCGGCAGCTTATTTATAGTTAACGATTAAAGGAGAGGGTTATTTCTTGTTTTTGTTTATTTCTTATTCATCTTTTAAAATAATTTATTTTAGGTTCGCGCAATAGGTTTTTATAGATGCGTGTAAGAGAACACATTTCATCGAACGAGATTTTAAATAACTTGTTAGAAAGATAGCAGTTGTCGTAAATTCATGATATACATATAATAAAATATTGTAAATGAATCTAATTTGTACAAAATATAATTCCACATAGTTATATAATTAGTACCTACTCAAAAAGACATAAATACTTCGTAATGGAAAACAATTAATCATTTTGAATAAGTATAAAGGTTTAGAAAGCAGGGTTAATAATTTATGCAAATAATTTTTACGGTTCACTTGAACAGTCATTTGAAATTATTGAGGAGATTTTATGACCGATTTCTCGTAAAATCATGGGTTCAAATTAATTACACTCATCCGGCCGAATGATTAGAAATTATAATCTTTATGCATAAGTAATTATTAAGTAAATAAACTATTGTAACATGCCAAATTAATTATCAGACAATTAATTCAGTATTTATGGAGGAAGAAAAGAAAACATATAATAATGTATAGATACATACATAAATTATAAAATAATCAATAAAAGATAAACTTCCTTTTCTTATTGGCTTATTGGCTGGTAGTTCAAGCACACACCACTATATGACTTTAAAAATGAAATAAAGCCATATAGAGTTATAAATAAATATAGTTACGACAAAGCTATGATGACACGTGGCATTTGCAATAAAATCTCGCTGGCGGAATGATCATAATAAACAAATAGTAACACCTTCTATCTTTTTAGAAATATATTCCTTATATATTACATTTTCTTGACTTTTGTGTCGAAGACACTATTAAAATAATTAAATGACACTAGTCTTTTATTTCACCTAAAAGGAAAGGAAAGGATAAGAAGGAATTTTTCAAATCCTTTGAAATACGTGGCTGTTATAAAATTCAAAGTACTTGTCCCGCTTAAATACTGCATCTTGAATTAATTGGTTGGTCTTATATCATCATCAAAAATATGCTTATTACACATATCTGCCGAGAAATGTAACTAAGCTCGTAAAAGGTTATATTTTGTAAACGTATCACACCACCAATGATTTCTACTAGAGACAAAAAGGGCTCTTTTAACGTTTGTTGGATAGGAAAGATATTATAAAACTCGAAATATTGATACATTCTTGACCATATCAAATAAATCTGCACACTATGTTGAATTTTAGATTTCAAAAAAGTTTTGGAAAAACGCTCTAATATATATTTAACTAGCTCAATTAAGGAGACGTATTCGAACTTCTGCATTGATAAGTATGTTATATATGTGCGTATATTATTTACTCCTATTTTTAGGTACACACATAACATACACTATAAAAATGTATTGTATAATTTAAATCGATTTGGTGCCATGCGTCTATATTACGGATATAAGATATACATTTATTTTATTTTATTGATCCATTTCTATGATCTGAAACTGGTGGTCTCTATACATAGTTATAGCTCAATGGAGAGAAAGAAGCTCTGCTTGATGACAATATTGGTTGATAGTCCATGTACAGATCACCATGACAACAAAAATCGAGAATGCTTTACTCGGCGACAGTACTGGTTGATTCCTGCTCGCCCATTGGCTGAGAATCAGAGTCCATCTCCATTGTACCATAAGCCTGACCCCCGCTAGTAGTTAGTCCAGCCGTATCGTCTCCTACCTCTCTTCCTTTGGCCCAGGATTGGAGATCGCCGGATGAAAAGGCTGCGTAGATGAGCACAGTGACGAGGTGTACACCGCTGGAAAGAAGGAAGAAATTGCGCCAACCTGTCTGAGATCGCTCCTTGCCCGTGAAGCCTGATGCGGCAATCGGTGAGATGATCCCTGATTGAATAGAAAGAATGTGATTTAGGTGCTTTGATCCAATGTGTCGATTACATATATATATACAAATTGTAGTATATAATTACTATATTTTTCATCTCTAATGAAAAATTTGCGTTCTAATAAATGTAAATAGATTTAAGGCTTTTAAGATATCTTAACTATAAAATTATAAAAATCGTTTTTTAATTACGCAGCTATGACTAATAAGACACAGATGCCATAATTTATAAAATTAAAACGCCAGTTTTTTATTAGATAGAAAAAATATAGTAATTATGTATAGTAATTTACATTTAATTTAATTGTGTATTTATTTACAAAGTACTAAAGTACGTAATCAAAAGATATAAAAATTAACTTTCATGATCAATCAAAATGGTAATAAATTATGAAACCTTTAAAGAATAAAAATTTATAATACTTAACATTATTTAGTTTTTCCATCGCCTCTCAAAAGTTCACAACACATTGAAAAAGAATTAGTTTTTCCCGTTTCAAAAACTCGAATGCATTAAAACTTAAGATTATGGTCAATACTGGTCCATTCCATCAAACTTATCCGATCTTCAGCTGCACCTGCAAATTGCAGCAAGTGATTTCGTTGACCTGGAGATGATGACGCAACACACGCGCAGTCGGTTGGTGATGTAGCGGTACTTCGGACACTGCGGCTCGGCTTCAGTACCAGACCAGAGTCGTGCAGACCGCAAGTCGTGCATCGTCAATGGCTGACAATGCAGCCTTGATTGTCTTATTAATGGTAAAATGTAGTCATCTCAGGCGAGGATTTGTCCGTCATGTTGAGAAACAATGAATTCCATTTCATCAGTCGCGAGCTCAAATTGAAAATATGCTGTATGCAAATAGGCCTTATGCTGTGTATGAACTTATATAACCCTATACGCTTCATGAATTTGATTCACGAATTGAGTCACACATCGCGTTAGTCACTTTTGGAAACTAATTCATTTACTAACGTCAATTACAAAAAATCTGTGAAATGACACTGAATAAAGGGATTCTCATATCACCGATCGAAAAAGATTAGAGGTCGGTGAAATGGGAATTGGTGAAATGGTTCCGGCTCATGTCACTGACTATCTGAACTCAAACGAGTCGCATTGGAAACTCGACCATCTACACTTTTTCTGTTTCTCTAGAATCTGAACTAAGTTCTGCACCTTTCTGCCTAGTTACCAGTATTCTTCGTTGACTGTCCACAATAACTCCTGTACTGTCCAGTACATCGACGATACAACTCTCTGCATCATTATATATTTCAATATTGTCAATTCATATCTTAACGACATAATTCTCTGGTTCTCCATTCGAAATAAACACGAAAAGACGGACTATTTTTTTCAAAAATCATTTACATAAGCATTCTGGAGGTTTCTTTTGTCAATATGATTTTGTCAAAAAGAAATGACATAATTCTGGACTGATTGCTTTGTACCGTCGTCCCCGTTGACTTCAGTCTTAAGGAAACGTAATTTGGGGATTTTTGTGTCTTCTTAATTCTCTCTTACAACTGGACTGCATCCAAAATATAATTAGTCACCATCTGATCTACCAAGTGAATCCCAAGTTATCGACAAATTCCATCCCCTGTCCCTTCGCCGCGACTTTAAGCTGCGGACCGGTTTTACAAAACATAGTTCGCAAAAAGGTTGAGTACATTTTTATTATCGCCATTTTCGGTTCGAAACGAAAAAAGATTTTTTCGATCTACTTAGAAAACATGACGCTTTAAAAACGTTTTCTCTGTAGCTGCAAAGCCTGTGACAACAATACTCCATTTGGGTGACATACTCCTCCGTCTACAAGCATGGTCTTTCATTCGCTTCTCAATATTTATATTTTGATATGTTCTCTATAATGGTAAATTATTCTGATACGAGATTTTTCTCGTATATTATTGATCAAAATATTAACATGCTTACGCGATTCCCATTCTGTACAATATGGTAATTAATAAACATGTATTTGCTTATTTATCAACAAAAATTTTTGTTCCTTTCTGCGTATATATATATAATATATTTTGTCAAAAATTAATAATTTTTGTTCAAAATTTACTATCAATAATGAAAACAATTTCTGAGCTTATACTCGTACATTAATTTTTAAACGTTTATAATATATTATATTTATATTCCATTTATATAGTGGGAGCATCACAAAATCATATTTTTTATTAAAAAAGAAGAAAAAAGTTTTTAGTAATTGTATAATGTAAAATTACATAAGGAAAATCATATTTAAATTACAATTAATTTATGTGTCAAGCACTATGATTCTATCTCAAAAGAAAAGTAAATAGTTTTTATAAAAACATAACCTAGGTAGTAAAACTAGACAATAATAATGTCACGGCCAGTAAAATATATGATTGAAAATATCAAATAAAAATATTATAAGCAGAATTAACGAAGTAAAAATCAATACATACATTGATATTTGTATAAAACCAGTGTTGGAATTTAATACATTACTGTAGTAATGTTTTTAAAACAATTACATTCAGATAAACAGATTGTTTTACCTTTTATAAATGAAAATATATATAACATTTTAATAACATGAACTTATGTATTTTAAAAATTGGAATAAATTAACATTATGTTTATAATAAATGAAAGTAAAAATATATTGCTGTGACCCGAGGATTATATTCTTCAGAGTTTGGATATCCACCCATAAATCTTTAAATTATGTTGAATAAACTTTGTTTCTCCAATAATATGATCATCAAATTGAATTATTATCTGTTTATTTTTTTAAATAATATACTGCATAGATGAAGAAAATCTCATAGTGGTTTTTCATTTTCATTTTCAAAGAAATATCCTACTATACCAAACGCTCTCAATAAGCTGGAAATTAATTAAAGATGACGAATCTATTAATAAAAATTGAATTAAGCCTGTAGCCAGCAATCATTAATTATATAAGATAAGAAAAAACGGTGACATCTGATATAATTAAAAAGCAATATTGAATAACATACTATTTTTAATGAACGCGTGTATGTGATATTTCTGACATCACTGGATAACTTTCAACATATAATTAAGAAGATACTTATAAGATATTATCCATAGCAGAATCAGTATTTAACTAGTTAAGCTTCAATATTTCCGCAATACATGCGTAGCAACTGGTAAATGATGTTTCAGAGCATAGATAAAAGCGAATTATCTAACGGTATTAAAAAAATATTATCCGCCTTTGTAGTGCTTTTGACATGTTTGATCTTATAAATAGAACTGTGTTTTTCAATACTCTAGATTTTTATGTATAAAGTAACTATAAATTCAACAAATAAAACCAGTAATCTAAAAAATGACATTTCAGAGGTGTAGAATTAAACAATCCGTGTGTTGGTAAGAATTTATTCTATTAAAAGTGAAGGAAACCTCAGTAGTTACAGTGACTAAAATAAATGTACAACATTGTATAATAAATATATAACTAAAATCATAAGCTGCATTTAAAAACTGTAAACTGCTGTATTTAAAAATCCCTTTTAGTGTGAATTTAAAAACTTTATAACGGAGAGATTGTTTTAAATATATATAAATAATTTTTATCATAGAAAAAACAATTAGATATTCCTCTATGGGTCGTTCCTCTATGGTTTTCTTCATCTTCATTATTTTCGATTGGAATTTACTTCAAGATTCTATATAGATATGTTGTTTTAGGAAAGCTATTCGTTTTACATATTGAAACTTCCACTTTGTTTGAGGTTAAATTAATTGCTGTCAGCAAATCTCTGTGGAATATTATGTTGTTTATCTAATTCTTTCACTGCAATGAAAAGTATATATGTATAATTCAGACTTAGTAGTATGATCAATCGTTGAACACTATAGACATAAATTATGTATTAATAAAAAGGTACCATTTAAGGGAGAACTCTGTGATTTTTTCTAAATTCTATAAAACGAAATAATTATACATTGAGTCTTACTCATTTATGTAATAGAATATTTATGTCTAAAGTAACGTACTCTATATGTTATAACATGCTTTAGAACGTGCTTCAACATGCTAAATAAATAAATTAGAATATTTTCAATTTTTAAAATTATAATGAAAATAATTGAAATAAAATTACTTCAAATATTGTTTTAAGATAATATAACGTTTTATTTGATAAATCTATTCGTAACATGCTTTTTACAGAACACATTTGAGAGATTTAAATTTACAAAAATATCTACTTTTTTCTAAACTTACGTATATATGTATATATAAAATACAAATAAGTTAAAGAAAAATTATCTTATAACTGTGAAGCATAAATCAATTACAGCCTCCATCTATAGATGTTTATAAATATAGGACAATTTAAAGATATCACTGTATTCGCCCAAGTGCAATGAATAAATACAAAGTCTGTCAATCAATCTTTATTTGTCATCAATGGCTGCTTTCGAAATCAGCAGAAAAGTGTACTATCATCGCTCTAAAAACTAACAGTCACTATTGATATAATCCATGTTGTCAGATTCTGTCACATATGTCAATATTCATACCTCTAGAGGGAGTGACTTTCGTAGGATGGATTTTTTTGTTATTATATTGTTTACCTTCTAAGACACCTCATAATCCTGCCTGTTTGATTATAGGAGATCTCTGAACTTAGTTTGCATTTGTTAATAAATATTTACTATATAAAAAGGCTTTTACAGCAACTACATTAAAAGAGAGAATAATGAATAAGACACCTACATACTACGAAACGATATAAAATATATGAATAAACCTATATGTAGGTGTTTGTATTGTATTTAAAATGTCAGCAGATGCCTTGTAATCTTATACTGAATCACGTTTTTCTCAAGAAAATAACATCTTTTGACTGTTCAATTATAAATTAGTATTTTAATTAATTCTTAAAATCTAACATCATTTGATTATTATTTTCTTCAAAACTGAACTGTATATAAAATAAGTTAACCAATACGTTTTATTCTAAAATATTTATATATACCTAAGTTACGTTTGTTTACAAAATTGACAGTGAAATTTATGATCACAAAAAATATAAGCTTCTTTACTAGAAAACATTCACGGAATTATACTAAAATAAAAAATAAAAAATTATAATACAAGGTAAAATTACAAATAAGACATGTACCTATATTGCATAACAAAATTGATTTTGTAATTTTAATCTTCATTTTGTAGAATGTTCTATGAACTTATTTTTATATTAATTATATTTTTATCTAAACTGGAGCAGTATTTATGTAATATAACATAGCAGAACATTAAACGAACAGAACAAATTATAATTAATGGGGTTAGTACAGCTCAGTTGAGACCAAAGGAACGATTAATGCAAGATTATCAGAACTAATTAGTACTAAATTATATACATATGTATTTTTCTATAAATATTATTACAACAGTCTTTTATAAAAGAAATTTATATTTATATTCCGATGTTCATTTTCAGGAAGAACTTAATTGTAGCCTAATATTTCGATTATATTATTTTAACATATAAATACTAAACCTTATTTAACAGATAAGTTTAAAAGTTTTCAAAACCAAGGAAAATCTTAGGAGGCTAGTTAAGACTTATTTATAAAAATAAACATTTCATAAATAAAATATTTCAAATAAATACAGACTGAATTTGAAATTTGTCTTAACTAAAATAGAGTCTAGACTGTTTGAAATATAATAATAATTTAATAAATCTAAAAACTTTTACTTGAAAGCGCATGATGAATGAGCCATTTGTTCACATTTACATAATATTTGAACTTGTTAAATTACGCAAAATCTTTATACATTAAATCATTCCCCGGTATATAATCCTTTTCAGAAAATACATGTTAAGATAATACCATATAATATGATGATTGGAACATTAACAAATATTCATATAGCCTTACAAATAGGGTTTTAAAAGTAATTATACGCTTTAATAGTAAACATATTATTGCAACATTTGATTACATGAATTACAACTGTTACACGAGTTTTCTGTTATTCAATAACTATATATTAAAATAATTTTGTATATGTATATATCCGTTTTCTTGGATAACTCAATGTTGAATATCTAGCAGCAGTAGAATTATTGAATATATCTGCGGATAATTTTATTCAAAATAAATAAATAATACATTTCTTTTTATGAGTATAAAGCACATTCCAAAAATTCTATTAGGAAATAGTGTTTCTCTAAAGTTAGTAATATTTTATTCAAGTGTATGATTCTTAAAGTAAATATTCTGATATTCAGGATACATGTAGTACTCAATATCTTTAACATCGTTGCGTGTTCATTGTAAACTATAATATTAATTTATTTTTACACGTTGATCGATTAACCATGGTTCTGGTTATATACCTAGCTTTTAAAAATATATGCATTGTTAGTCAACCATTTATTTACAATTGTTTGATGAGTTATATGTGCTAAATTTATTCCATTAATTAAATAAATATAAATTAAAATTGTTATCTTTTTAAAAAAGGTCAATACTTATTAGAAAATTAATAAATTAGTAATAGGTATTAGCCATATTTAAAAACATAAAGACATCAACAGTCGTTTCATAATGCAGTAATTTAAACTGATACGCTTATCTGAATTAAATTCAAATCCAGATATTAAGCTTACTAGACTTTTCCCTTTATTTTCTCTTAAGCTTTATTACAATGTATTCCAGCAATAATTCCTATAATATAGCATATGAATACGAGGTTGTAAACAATTAATATATATACGACTTCTGAAACATTGCAATAAAGATGAATCCTTAATTAATTTACTCTTTAATAGGTGTTGACTACGCTCATATACGACAAAGTCTGCGACTTTTAAATTCAACATCTTCAATCCCTAAGGAGAGAAAAAATGGGAAGAGAACAGAATGGAAGGATCAAAACTAACCTGACAGAGTTCCAATTCCATTGGAAATTCCCATTAGAATACCGGAGAAGGCTGGAGCAATGTCCAGATGGTTCACAGCGAAGCCACTCATCCCTGCACCGATAAAGCCTGAAAAGGTAAGTGACAGAGAGGATATACGAGAGAATAACTTTGTGAAATAAAATAATAAATCTATAAGAAACTGTACATAGAAGCTATGTACAATTTGTCTTTAAAGAAAGTTATTAAAAACTTGTATCACATGCGAACTGTATATTTTATCCGAACACGTTTTTCTTTTTATTTCCAAAATATTAATATATATTTTAATTTTCAATTCGATACGAAATTAGCAGAGCATTGTTTCAAATAATTCTATAAAATTTCATTTAATTCAAATTGTAAACTAGCACTGAGAAGATTGACTATTTATATTAATGCAAATACAAATTAATATTAGACATGCTATGGTATTTAACAAAAACATGTTTTTAATCATAAAATATGTTAGAAATAACTTTCTGTACTTGTACTTGATTCAGCATTTAAACAAATGAAATAATTTAGTTTTGAAACGATATTTATTATTCACTGAGAATGATTTAAAATGAATTTTAAATAATTGATTCAGAACATTACTTAAAATGTAATGTCGAGAAATATTGTTTTGTTTGAATTAATGAGCTTTTCTCTCTATTTAATATTTGTATGTTTACAAATATAGTTAAACTAATACACCTATGCCTCATTAAATAGTATACCTATATTTGTGTCTTACTTTATTTCCTATGTATTATAATGTCATAAAATTTAGTACTTAATTCAAGAAAAATAACATAACATGTAATGATATTAGTTGATTTAAATTATTACTATTTCTTGAAAATCTATTACGATAGAATTTTTTCTTTTGAATTATTAAACGAATAACAAGTATATATACCTAAATATATTTGTGAATATATTTACATAAAATAGTATAGAATAAAATACAATCAGTTTAATTATCTCAATTAAAGTATAACAAAATTATTATTGTGGAATCTAATGATAAAACCAATCACTAAAACTCTGATCTTATATGATTTAAAAACAACATTTATAATCTTTTAAAGTATCAAATAATTCGACGCATATTCGCATACAAAATCTACAAAACAAATATATAACTAGAAGCATATTTTAAGATTATTACTTTGACGCAAAATTTTATTATATGCGAGTACAAATTTTAAATTTTGTAATACAACTATAATCCGATAACGTTGTTTTCTATACAATTAAAAATGTTATTGCGTCTGCTAATTAAAACAAAAGCCGCTGAATATAAAAGTCATTAATCAAAACGTGTATATATAAAAGATATTATTAAGAAATATTCAAGGATATGCAAATAATTATGTTTTTACATAATTATAAAAAAATATAAAACTTAATAAAACATGTTTTATTAACCTTATCCATACCGGGAGAGCTTTAAGTAATACCACCCCCCCTTCCACGTTTCCCGCATTTTTCTGTGAATTACAAATGAACTAATGGAGTAATGTAAGCTTCCGTGACTTTTCCTGAATAAAGTTTTAAACTAATACCGTTAAATTCCCTACTGTGCATCCAATGGGTATTCACGTGACCAATGTGCGTGCATTCAATGTGGTAGTCATGTGACCAATGTGTATCCAATGGGTAGTCGCGTGACCAATGTGCATCCAATGGGGTAGTAACGTGACCAATGTGCATCCAATGGGTAGTCACGTGACCAATGTGCATCCAATGGGGTAGTCATGTGACCAATGTGCATCCAATGGGGTAGTCACGTGACCAATGTGCAATATAGAACAACTCCTAGTGTACGTTCACACTACTATAAGTAATATAAGACTCTTTAGAAGCTATAATACTGTGTGAGACGTAAAAAAATGGGATAGTCACGTGACAACACTTTATAAATAAACCCCTTTTTAAAAATTAGCAAAATATTCTTTTTATAGAAAAAATGGACATCTCTTTCATATAAAAATTCACAATGTACAGGAAAAATTTAGTTTTCGTGCAGAAGATATTTCAAAAATATATATTTTCTAAATTTAATACCAGTTTTTTTAAATAAAAAAATTATTTTTGACTATTTTTAATGGAATATGATAGAAAATACATTAATTAATATTTATTACTCTTAAGAAATTTAAAAATTATAGGAGTGTTAAATAATCTCGCCACCCCAAGCTTTGGATGCACAATAAGGTCGGTATATGGATATGTAGTTATAAGCATCACAATATAACGCATTATATGTATTAGAATTACATTTAATCATTACAGTTTATTACAATATAAACAATCAGCAGAAAATAGTATTTTTTGAAGAAATAGTTTACGAAAATTATATCTGACCGACAATTTCAAATTTCAAATTTCATGTTAAAATTGGAATAAAATACTTTTTCCCTACATTTGTAAATGATTCTTGAGATTGCAGTGCATATTATTAAAAATAATATTTTTCAATGGCGTTAAAGGATTGTTAGGAAATGCATTTTATGAAATCTTAATTAATATTATTCCATCAAAATAATCACAAAATAATTTTTTGGAATAGATTATTACATTATAACAAATTTAAAATAAGTATAAATATCTTTTAAATAATAAATAAATACTCGATATATACATTATTATTTTATTTTAATCATTTATATATACAGGGTGTCCCATAAGTAACGCCCCATAGGAAAAAGTATATTAAACATGACATGCGAATATACTGTTCTATTTTATACGTACAATGTATGATATTATAAAACAAATATGTATGTTAATTACTTATAAACGTAAATTACTTATAAACGATGCTCGAAATGTTCTCCTTCTACTTCCATGCACTTATAAACGATGCTCGAAAAGTTCTCCTTCTACTTCCATGCACTTTCCACAGCGATGGATGAACGATGCCTGAACAAGTCGTATTGTTTCAACACTAATCCTAGCCATTTCGTCAGTTATTCGTTGTTTCAAATCATCCAGCGATCTTGGCCTTGAATTATAAATGCAGGATTTTAAGTGGCCCCAGAGAAAAAAGTCCAGAGGATTCAGATCTGGCGACCTTGGCGGCCATTCTGCAGTGCCTCTACGCCCTATCCATTGATTTTCAAATTCAGAATCAA
>JAYRBW010024118.1:0-12523 GCA_036023295.1 Invenusta paracnida
ATATACGACGATTTACAGCGCGATGTATATGAAATCGATAAGAGTGAACACTCTTTGTATAATCATTACTCTATGATGTTTAGTATGTACATATATATATATGCCTTGTTGTTTTTGTAAATTAGAGTTTTACATAAACGACAGAAAAAGTTTTACTCCACACGACATTGTGCCAATTCAACCGAGGAGATCAGTCCAAAGAAAGACATACCTAACTATTTGAATCATACTAAATTCTTCTTACAGGTGTTCGTCAAATCTTCCTGCGCATACCACTCACGCATGTATATAATAACCAAAAATATATACTTTCTGACTTAGTTCAATAAAATAATAAACATACAGTACAGACACTAGTATGTATGTATTAGCCAGGAAACCGTTTGCGTTCAACGATGTAGTATAATAAGCATAGTAAATATTATTTACTACAATGCGTGCATAAATAAACTGCACATGATTTGGAGACGAACCAAATGGTGAAAAAACCGGTAGCCACTCAATGTCAATTATTCCAAGAGATTGTTATAGAAGATACCGGTCTGCCTCCTATATACAATATACATATTAATAAATATACGGATGTCTTTACTTAATTAATTCCAGAGATAAACTCACAGACACTAAGTAATAATATGAACATTATTAAATGCGATCAATAAATTTTACCATTAGTTTCATTTTTTTTAATAGTGCAATAAATAATCCCAATATATGCATATACAGGAGGGGGTGTAGTATATTACAAAATGATGTCCCATAATTGACAGTAAGATAACAACACAATGGGACACTCTCACAGGAGACCACAAGATATAAACGAAAATTTAATTTTACATGATGCAGAACGGATTTGAATTGATATTTCTATAAATAAGGGATCAATAAAGGAAGGGACTAATCTTCTACATTTTAAATCCAAACTAATAGGTCCGAAACCAAACGTCAAAGCCTATAATATATGACTCGGTCGTTCTAGTCATCCTTCAATCCAAATAAACACACAATCCGGAGGTATGTAATTACTAGATACTAGGTTATACTTGATAACACACATAAATTTGCATTCCAGACATATACTATTACTACTAATAATAATCACATGCGATTTACATTGCAGCAAAGTGGCTACCAGTTATAAACAACAACTGTTATACCAGTTAGCCTGAGCTGATAGGCAAGATACAGCGCTATACGGGGATCGTGACAAGCCCGACACATTATATTACATTAAAACGAAATCGCACAAACAGCTTTAAATGCACCAGAAGATAGCCTTCCACTACTACGAATAATAATCATATAGTTTCTGAATAAAGGCATCCTCCCTACTCTAAACAGCGTTCTTGCAGCACCTAACAAAATACACGAATATATATACACACACAATCACGTATTGTGCACACACAAGTCGAGCTAAGCTAGCCCCGCCATGCATACTTATCAAACACCCTCCATAGAGGGGATACCTATATATATTATACCATTATTAGGCGTATATTAAGTCTTGAAAATACAGACGATACGGTGCCGAAACCATGTATTGCACAGTCGTTCAAAATGTAAACAGCGTTCACCTTCACTTTATCTGTACGTGCATATATGTATGTATTGCTGAGTTCCTGGTACATCCAGACTACTTTCGGGGCGTATATAATATGGCAGTATACATTATAGACAAGTCAGACGATACGAATTTAAATGCCTGTGCCCCATGTTCTCCTCCAAACCTCAGATTGCATTCAGCCATCTCCTCATTGGTTGGTTGCCTATGTTATTATAAGTTGTGCAGAGTAATTCTAAATGTATGTAAGACTATTAATACCGAACGCGTGTCCTGCAGGCCACCGGAGCCTTCGACCCGAACGCCACAAGGGGTATGACAGGCTTCTATCGCCATGACAAGTGCTTGCTTACATAAAACATGTTTATCCCCTTTTCAGTCGATACCTAGGTACAAGTATATATAATATAATACAGTACTCGCGCCCCTTTTTCCTCTTCTAATTATGAAATGAAAACATGACATTCGAATACAGCTGCCTTCGGACCGAAGACAAGTTATTAAATGGGCGCCAAAATCGTATTTCAAAATCAAGCTAAATCAGTAAACTGAACAGAACTTTTTAAAGAAACGTACTTGAGAGAGTAACAAACGTATAATTATTTTCGACTTTTATAGGGAGGGAATGTAGTGAAGCAAGCGGTATTTAACGACAATAAAATCTTAAAAGTCTTCTCTGTGCACCAACTTCGATGTAATTTTTATTTAATTACAAAAAAAGCCTAAGAGAGAACAAATCAATGGTTATATACGCCAAAAGTAGGTCAATAAAAACACGGTCCTAAAATTGATTGCGCCATTTTCCCAAAGAAACTATCTAAAAGAGATGTTTTCGACGTAATGATAATAAGTCATTTTTCGATGTGCAGTTACCTGGGTAACCAACATAATATGGAGAGTTGCAGGCGACTGGGAGTAAAATAACTTCCTATCTACAAATAGGTGATTTGGTGGAATAAATATTAAACTGTTCGCAAGAAATACATATATCATCGTTGACGTAATACATCAAATGATTTAATTTATTCAGCTTTCGAATGATATAAAAATATAATCGATACTTTCATTTAAGTGTTATAACATTCACTATTGAAAATACTTCGCTGATCTAAGCTATACACAAACTGCATTATACTTGCCGGGACATAATGTCATTACGCCAGTTAAGGCTCGAAGCTTCTACTCACTTCTATTTCTTTGAGAATACCAGGTTAGATAATATGAAATATATAGTCAATATACGTGGTATGTACCAGTTTTGTGTCATTTTTAACACTACTTATTTTTAATTTGAACATTCGGCCATCGCCAAGTACAATAATCTCCCAAGCTCACCTGCTGAAAGTCTGGATTCATGCAGACCCAAGAAGTGCCGAGATAGTCAGCCCCGGCTGAGCCATGCACCGAGGCCGCGAGTCCACAACGCAGCCACTGGGTTAGTCGATCCGCCTCGGCCTCCATGACATGCACGGGAGCTTGCACCACCTTCAGGCGGTAGGACCTATGCTCCTCCAGCCGATGCTTCGCCTCGATCATCGTGTCGGGCGTGTCCTTGCGGTCGAGGCAGCGGAAGATCTGGTGAAACTTGTCCCACATGTCGTGCGCCTGTGTGAAGAACTCCTCGAGGCGACAGCGGATCTTGATCCACTCCTCGTGGTTGTAGGGCAGGGAGCCCTCAAAATCCGCCGTCAACTGACTCGGGTCGACCTCGCGGAAGAGATTGTCCACCGATATCACCTGAATCTCGAAGCTGTACTTGGTGGTGGACATCTGGGCCTTGTGTTTCTCGAGAAACTTGTCCGGCTTCATGATGTAGGCGATGCCCACCGCGTCGCCAACGCATTCCTCCAGCACCTTGAGAATCGGCTTCACACTGTGCCAGGTGGTGCCGCTGCGCATGTCCACGATGACCGTGAAGCCCATTTTCTTGACCCGGTCCTCGGGAAGGAAGGTAAGATAACGCACGAGCAGGTAGAGGTTCTCAATTGGCAGCTCGTCGGCGCGTGAATTCGCGGGAAAACAGAGAATCGGCCCACCCCTGCGGTCCCTGCCGCCCGGGAGGAGAGCGATACGCTCCTTCAACAAGGGCACCAGATCAATAGCTCGTAAGCTAGCCGCTACGGGAGAGGCAGCTCCGCTACTCCCCGAGCCAGAACCACCCGAGGCGGCGCTGTTACTCCCCGGGTGGTGACGTGGAAGCTGTTGATTGGGCGCTGTTGAAGCGTGCTGGTGGTGGTGGCTGCGTTGATGATGAGCGGCGCCATGTTGTTGTTGATGCTGCTGCTGCTGTTGTTGTTGTTGTTGATGCTGATGATGGCCGCCATGGTGATGTCCACCACTACCTTGAGGATGCTGATGGTGTCCACGATGCGGCTGATTTCGAGGAGTGGGTCGATAGAAGTTGAGTACCTCGGGGTCCAGGTTACCATCACTACCAAAGTCCATTCTTGTATGTACAGTTGTCACTTCAAAGGGAGTTGTTATCGATCATACTGTTACGTTTCAATTTCCGTTGATATTATAAACACCAGTCTAAAGGAAAACAAAAAACGGGAACTATATTACTATTACTAATGAAATACACGCAATTGTAAAAGTGTGTTATAGTTTACAAGGTAAAAAAATTCACTAGATGCCAAAATCAATGTCAAAATGAGAACACACGAGAAAAAGAGAACCGTAGATTAGTAAGCCAATAAAATGCTACTTTCTATTCATTAACTGGTGAGCAACATGTAATTCTACAAAGATTTGCTGAATGCTTTATTAGTCAACTATATCTGTCACATATAGACTGCCATTCTTTTATTAAACATCATGTATACATAAAAAAATGACAAATAAATATATTTAAAGACTGTATTGTAAATATAATTGTTAATTTAAGACAATTAACAACATTATCATAAAAAATAACTTACAGAATGTATATAAATGTTATAACTTCGGTACCAACATAATAATAATATTTCTTAAAATGTCACATTTTAAACTGAAATTATGTCTAAACTAAAAGTAGCGAAAAATAATAAAATCTAAATTAACTAACACAAAACTATGTCATTGATACTTACTTTGTAAATTCCATCTAATAATTCCAATAAATCGTGTATCAACAATTTACAAGCACTTTGTAATATTGATTAAAAAAACAAAACACACACACACAAAAACACGAGTGACGAATTGCACAATTTAAATATTTAATAAATAGAACCAATATTGTGTGCATGGAAATATAATCAAAAGGTGATGCACTAACTTAAAACAAAAAAGGTTACTTTAATAATTCTTTCACCGGAAGAATTTTACCAAACTAATGTGCTAATTCCAATCTCCCATCATCTGTATTACTGTAATTACTGAAGAAATAATGTATAGTTATCTAAAACTTCCATGTCACGTTATTTGAAAATTTGAGTATGTCAAACTATATATAATTGGAGGCTTTACACCACAATGTAGAAATAGGTAGGAAAATAGGCTTTCTGTGTGTAAAAATGAGCAAATTATATTTAAAATTGATATTAATTATAAATATACAGACGGCCTTCTCCCCATTAGAATACAATAACAATCGTTTGAATGGATTAAAATAATAAAAACATTTATAAATTAATCAAACAAGAACAAAACTTGTTTGTTACAGTAAGTTTTACTTGAAACCATTGTCACATGACTTCAGGTCTAACAAGCTACTGATATATATTACTATCGAATTACATAGAATTAAGAGCAACTGGATAATTGAAAGAAAGCAGATTGCAAAGGAAGAATAGAATCAGTACAATTCTGTCTTACTTGTGAGATCTGATTTCTTATTGATTACTGCTCAACATGTAACACTTCCCTCTATTTAAGATATACTCTGTTTAACAGGTGTAGTTAGTTTCTATACTATTTAGCATTTATAAATTCTAATTTATTGTTGCTTTTGACTTGATAACAAACTCTCTGTTTTAAAATTGCAAAAGTATCCAAAGAAAGTAAGGTGAAGAACAAGCATATGATGCAGAGTAGGTATTCTTAAACTTTCTGATATGTTTGACACTATACCTTCAATTAGAACATTCAAGTGCACTGTTGATTATTTTTTGTGAATACAACTGCTAAGGGGACTGTGTTTTTTTCAAGGAAAACGTCCCACAACATTTAAAGTTGAATATGCTCCAAAAATATCAAATTTTAGTAATACAATATTTTTAGAAGCAAATATATTTTTTAATTATGAACAATTAGTTAAAGCAATTCACAATGACAGCTATGACAGACACTACAATAATACAGCGATTGTATATTATATATGTATGTAGGTGTACATGAAATGTTATGGTCAAAGTTGAGAATGTATACCAGTCCGAATTCACATTGATCAGCAAACTGCCTGGCAGCTTCAGCACAGAGGTTCATTAATTCCCTGTAGTCATTATGACTGTGCTTAGCGAAATAAAATGGATATCAACAACTATCAAATGGCAGCTTCAGCACTGGCATCAGAGTAGCAATGCTGCATTTATTCAGTTTTGTCAAGAAATTCGTTTTTAATAAGTATAAATAAATCTAATTATTTTTATACTGAGTATTACTTATAGAAATAATATTTGCATTGAATTATTATTTGTAATTAGTATTACAACATTTTTCCCACACATTTAATCAATAAATCCATAATAATACAAATGAAACAAAAATAAGTTCTGAAAATTGTTTTTTCCAATCAATAACAATATGTGTTTACAAAGAGATTAAATTAAATATTTTAGCCATTTTAGTTTGATAGTAAAATAAAATATTAGCACAATACACATACATAAAAATACAGGTACTTGAGTAATAACAATGAGAATGTATTGAAAACATATATTTTTAACTATCTTAGAAAGGATTATGCTACTTTTTAGTAAGAAAATATTGATAATGATTGTTAGCCAGATATATAAATTAAATGAATTGTATAATAAACATAATTTAAAGGGAATTTCATTTATATATCAATAAGAGCATTACAGTAAAAATATTGTAGGCAATAAAAAAACATTTTCAATAGCTACCTGGATAACCTAGATTAGTGAATTTTTGGTGAATAAGACTATGTTTTCAATCTATTTAATCTACCTATACAGTACATAGCTATAATTTGTCTCATGTTATTCAGAGTGATACCATGTAGGTGTAGTTCACTAGAACACCAGTTCAGATATAGTATATTGTTGAACGTTTATAGTTTCAATGACATTCCCTCGAGGAGCACTCTTTTCCAATTAGAAGTATAACTGTTGGAAATAAGCAATATAACCTATATGTTGAGAATAATACTTTTCCATGATTTTAGTGGATTGTATATATATTCAATTATAAAGAAAGAATTATAAATTGGTGATTTTGTACTACTATAATATATATTAGTAGCAGTACTGATAGAGCTAGGCAATATATTGTGTTAATCTTGTTGAATCTCTTCAGCAAAACACACCCTCCATACTGTTATAAAATACCAACCATTTATTGCAAGTTCTGCATTTTACAAACTTGTCTAAAGACCAAGCTGTATTAACCATCCATCTCTATTATTATAGCATATTTTCATTACTATAAAAAACAGCATCTAATAAGGCTGAATAAAAAAATTGTAGTTCTGGACAGAGCATTGATCCAAAATGTGATGAATATTTATAACATCACTGACAACAATAAATTTTGTGGTCAGTTACAAAAGCTTCACATCAAATATTATTAGTAATTAGGTAATGAATGTAATACAAAAATAAATGCCAAGGAACAACAAAGACAAAATGTAAATTTTTTGAAGATACATAATTTAATTATTGATGAAAGCTATATAAAAAGGGCCAAGAATTATAAATTGTAATGTGGTTTATTAAAAATCTACACAATACTAATAAGTTTCTATAATATTTACAAACTTGAAAGTTTATAAAAATTATAGAACAGATTTTGAAAATTTATTGGCTACAATAATAAATAGATTATTAAAAAGAACTATTAATAATTAACTAATAAAGTTGATTTTAATATATCCACATGCCACAAAAAAAAATCAGAGCCCAGAAATGTAAGCACACCTACTCATTAATTTACGAAAATTAAAAATGTCATGATGAAACAGATCACCCTGACATTGCAAATGAATTGTTGATTACATATTTGGATTTTACTTACAGACCAAAAATCAATATTATAAAAACAAAGGCAATAGTTATTGATAAGTTAAAAATCATCTGTAGATTAAAGGAGGTTCTATAATTTGTGTTCTGTTGCTCAAAATCAACTTTATATAAATCATATCAGGCACTATTACATAATTTTCTGTTGCCATGATTTCGAAATTTAATAAGAAACTTGATGTCTGCATTTCATGACAATTGTATGCCAAATATATTTCAATATTATGCCCATTTAATTAGTAATGGATAGGATTAAGTCAGATATACTCAAAAATATTTATATATATATGTGAGTTACATAGAATGTAACCTGGTTTAGGGATACTAATATGGTTTTTAGTTGAATTAAATAGTTCCCTTTTTATTTAAGAGTTTTAATTGCACAAAAATAATAACACTTTTAAAGAATGTTTGAATATGTTGCACACTATTTCCTAAATAGACATTAAACAATAATATTTTATGGTACTATACCACAGCCAAATATTATTATAGCAAACTACTATTGACTATAGAAATAGTTTGAAAAACTAATGCTGTATTATGCCTAAGTGACAGCTGACAAGGGATATTATATAAAACAATACTCTTATTCTATGTCTTGGTGAAATGATATAACTGACTATGTTTTAATTGCTTAACATCTAAGCTTAAAACTTTTTAAATTAAAATATTAATATGTGTAGCCATTGTCTAATATAAGTGATGACCATGAAATATAATAGATAGTAACATAAAGAAAATATTATCATAAATTAATAAATTATTGTATTAATATCACTTACTTTTTTTTTATACGTATATTAAGTTGACAAACAATATTTTAACAACTTAGTTTACTTTTTTTTTCAAATAATTACATTAATTTTGATTTTTTTTAAGCTTGTGATGCTATGTCAATGTATCACTTAAAAACACTCATATCTATTAAAACATAATCTAATTTGCTAACTTGAAATTCTCCCAAATTCCTGAAAAAAAATAGCCTAAAGTTTATGACTATGAATCCTGTGTACCTACTATAAAACAATTTGATTTGATGCATTTTATTGATCTTAATTATATTTTGTATTAAAGCAAATAGATTTCACATAATGGCCATATTTGTCTTGCAACTAAACTTTAAAGAATCAAGTAAAGTGGGCATTTAGATCATTATTTATAGCTGTCTAGTTTTGATCTTAGCTATTAAACTATATGCTTCTAATTATATTTAGTTTTTATGTGTATGATGTAGTGAGAGGCATGTAGTTTAATTGCTAAAACTAAAACTAAAACTAGACATTGAATAATTGTAAACTAATTGCCAATTTGACTTACTTTTCTAATATTTAGTTGCTAGTTAAACACAGTAGAATTACAGTAAAAAATAATTCATAGTTGTGATAGAATCTATTCCCTGATAAACAACTTTATTTTTAATATAAATTTGTATTAATAGGTATATAGTCTTAAATTTACTACTTGGACTTTTTAAAGCTAAAATACACAAATAAGCGGTCTGATCAGGTTTATTATCTATCAAGATCTTACTTTCCACTTCAATTACTATATAATTAATAAATTACTTGTTATAATTATTTTTATTTTAATAATATATTTTGTAATTAAACACTAAAACTAAACTAATGATAATGCAAATGACATTATAAAATATATTTTCTAATCCAGTAAATGTCCCATATTTTAGTAATCACTGATCAAATATTCATATCCCAGAAAAAAATTAAGTTAGCCTACTTGACTTAGCCATTCTTGAATTTTAAAATTAAAATGAAATAATAATATATTTCGGACATTGGAAAATCTAGCTAAGTTGTTTTCATGATTTATGATTAATTTCTATCAATTATAGACAATATTTTGTCTATAAAAATATATATCTAGGTAAACTTACTTTTAATATCTGACAATATAGTTGCTATTTATATAATATAATGAATTATAATAGATGCAAGTCAAAATGTAACCAAAACAAAACCTTATGGAGAGAAATAATCATTAATACAAATACAATATTTTAATTTTCAAAAAATGCTGATTAAAAACTACTTTTATTTATATAGCAAATAAAAATGATTATTGAAAATTTTATTTGAAATATATATGTCATGGCCAAATAAAAATTAATTAGTATTACTATTATTATTTGTTAAATGTTGAACTTATTAATATATCCTAGAAAATATTATTTAAAAAACTGTATAAAAGTAAGTTCTATTATAAATGTTTACATGTTAAATTACATAACAATACCAATAGTATTAATGTTAATATAATAAGCAATAGATGGTTGGTAATATTTTGATATACATTAAAATATATAGTATAGTCTGTAGTCTGAACTTTATTATAATTTTTAAATATAAATATAAATATAAATATCAATTGTTATTGCTAAAGATAATGATGTATATTGAATATATACTATGACTATGTCTATATCTGATAATTAGTGATATAAACCCTGATAAAAATATCACTTTATTATAGTTAAAAAACCTCTAAAGCTCTGAGTATATAGTATAGTATATGTTGTTAATTTTTACTATAGGTACTTATAGTTATAGAAAAATTATTTTTATAACTTTATAATTATATTTATATAGAAAATAACTGGAAACCTTATTTACTGTCCTAATACTAATACAAAATCAGTATGTATTACTATTAGTATTAATAGAGATGAATAATATTTCTAGTATTTACATATAAATAGTGTAATTTATAGGTTGTGAGAGTCTCGGCACCTAAAGAAAATTGTTACGGGCCAAGTCTTATATGCCAGTATTTAGACGAAACATAAAAAATGAATGTATTAACAAGTAACCCCTATACACTACTAAAAACTGGTGGCCACTTGTGGCCACAACCACACCATAATTATCAAGCATCTCACTATCCTTTGTTTATTTAAAAAATATATATTAAAAAAATCTGCTCTTGGCACATAGCAATTTTCTTTACATGCCGAGTCTCGGCATATAGATTTTACGTTTCCTCACTCTCAGCACATAACAATTTTCTTTACATGCCAAGACTCTTGCAACATAGTGACGATCTATAAATAAAGATATCATTGTAATTGTATAATTGACATTTTTTATTAAAATAAACAATTTAACTTATTATATTGTCTGAAATATTTCATCTTTCTAAATCTATATTTATTGTCCAAACTGAAGTTAACTAATTTTAGAATAATTATTAAAGCATACTGAAATTTAAAAAGTTAATATCATTAATATTGTTAATGACAATCATGGATGAATGTATTAGTTATAAATGTATATAATTATAATACTATTTACTAATATTATTATTACATCTATTTTTTGTTTATGTCTCACAGTCACACAGTATTATAGCTTCTAGAGTCTATATTATTAATAATAGTGTGAATGTAAATTAGGAGTAGTTCTACTAGTGTGTATGGCTTTTGGCAATCTTTTGCCAGTACAGTCTCCAGCACCACCTGGATTTGGAAGACCCAAACAGAATAGGCCAAGGCCTGCTAATCACTTATCTAGCACAGCTGCTATCCAGGGATGCAGTAATTAATTTTGGTCCAAACCAGGGTTCAAACCCATTCACACAGACTGCCATTAGGTTTGCAGTCCACTGCTCTAACCATTGTGCCACTGCACCTCTTGGTGTTACATATATTATTATTAGTATTACTGTTATTAGTATATTATAATTAGATTTATACTAACTCTAAGGTTAAAGGTAACATATTGTTACCATGAGATTGAGTGATATCGTGATCATGTTCCTTGTAGTAATATTTTTTTTATACTCCCCAACAAACTATATCAATTATAATAGTTAATATTAAAATACAGTCAGAATATATCACTTTCACTACCTGGCCCAGGGCAGCAGAGCAAGATTAATTTTAATATAACATTTATATATGGAGCCTTTATATATTATAATGATGCACCTGATACCTATAAATGTTGTAATCAAATGAAATAAAAGAATAGCTTCAGAATTTTCTTAAGTAATAGGGAATTACAGTACTTACTAGTATTACAGAGATAAGATAGTGTACCTGAATTAAGTTAAAAATATTAAACTAAAAAATAAACACGTTTAAACATATTTTGCATGTTTACATAATGCTTTATAATGTAGAAAAGCTTTTTTTAATAAAAAAATGAAATATAATTGTACTACTTTTGATTCCAACGAAGTAAATAATTATAATTTGGTCAATAAAATAATGCAAAAATATAAAATAGTGAAAAAAAATCCATTGTTTACATCTGAGAATCAGAAGCGATACCTTTATAAATTAAAACAATTTAAAGGTTATTTTTATAATTTATTCCTTTATTACATGAAGGGGAAAAAATTATTTTATTATGATAATGTGTACGTATAAATGCTCTCTTTTATGCTCAATGTTCTCATACCCTTCTCAAGCTCTCCTAATTTTAAGTCTTTCTGAGATTTCTTTGACAACCGATAATTGTTGTTTTAAGTCTTTCCACAAAAATTTAAATTGTGATGGTCAAAACCGTAGTAAATATTATTGGTTTTTAGTGGGCACATTGTAATTCCGCAATATGTAGAATTTCCTGGGACAGTTTAGTACCATTATAAATTAAAACAATTAAAAGGTTATTTTTATAATTTATTCCTTTATCATGATGAAGGGGGGGAAAAAATTATTTTATTATGATAATGTGTAGGGGAAAGCGGGGTAATAACGCCACCGGGGTAATAACGCCACAGCACTTTTTGCTTAAGCAGAATAACAATTGCA
>JAYRBW010024129.1:0-12522 GCA_036023295.1 Invenusta paracnida
TGACAATTTTTTTACGCTCTCCTTCTGAAATAGCATTGATGAAGACTGACACAGATTTGTCATTTGTGTATGCATTTTTGGTTGTTAGGCCCTTCATTTTGTCTATTTTATCTAACACCTCAAAATCAGTAAGCGAATGTTCCAATTTAGCCACATATTCGTAATGAGCATTGCGAAGAAGTCGTATTAGGTTCTCACGGTTACATTTATTAAGTGCCTAGAGACCTTTACTGGTTGGAGTCTCTTCTACCGGTGTGTTTTTCATTTTATTTTTGTGTTCAGCTTGTACATGATCCTGTGTTGCATGGTCGTGTTGTTGTATACTAATAGATTTCTCTCAACTGAATACTATATGTTGCTTAATTTGTTATTGGCTTATATTATAATAGATTTCTCTAAACTGTATTATGTAATATTAGGTATTAACGTTACGGATTTATTACAGAATGACTCATCTTAACTTTCCTTCCTTCATTTCATTCAACCCATATACCTATACACAATTTGCTTATTTATAAAAAATTGTTATGCGAAAAATGTTATTGCCTGAACAGATACAGCTCATGCAAGTACCTAACAGTTTCTAATTGCCCGAGAGAATTTTTTATTGTCCTCTGGAAAACGGACTAGTGCTAATTCAATCACTGTGTTATGCTTTATAATTGTAATTGCTGTAGTATTATCTATAATGAAAACATAAATTAATCGTAGCTTATTGAGTGTTACTTATTGATAATTCAGCTAACAATAATGAATATAGCAAAAGACAGAGAATATAACATACATTCATCAATATTGGGCGACCAATAAAATACGTTCTATATAAAAGTGTGACATTTCTCTTTATGTTATAAATCAATATTGCTGCATACATATTAGCGATATTGCCGGCGTAAATACTAATTATCAACTTAGTCATTAGGCAAAGACATGATTTAGTTAAATTTGATCATTTATCTTAAAATAATTCTATTACTTATTGTATGTAAAAATAAACTTTGTAGTCCTGAAATATTGCATTACTTTTACAAATTTACTAATTAAATTTGCAATTGTAGTTTTGAAATAAATTTCTTGAAATCCAAATCAAAAACTAATTTTAAATATTTGATGCGTTTTTATTTTTATTATTATTATTGTATTTAAACAAAAAACTGTAAAGAGTACATTCTAAATGTTAGACAGAACGGTTAAGCAGTAAGCAATAAGCAAATAATTAAGTCGAATTAAAGTAATAAATAAAACAAAGCAGTAAATCAATTATTATATTACTTTTTCACTATTACTACATCTTTTTAATTTAATTTGTGATATTTACAATACGTTTATAATTGCATAACTTCACTCTATTAAATTTGCTATTTCTTCGATAAGTTATTTATTTTACATTCATCAAACACATTTCCTCTTCCTTCTCTAGTTTTAGTGAACACGACTCAGTTTGAGGAGAACTTGAAAAAACAGATGGCTACTTCAGACGATCTACGTTCTCTATATGAAATTAAATTGACGGAAATGACTGAAAAAAAGTCCGCTCTTAAATCGATCGACACTCTAAAAGTCGTGCTTGATTCTCTGGAGAAACCACTTGATGTTGCCGAAGCTCAACTTAAGCTTGCTTGTCATGGTGGGACATTTTCAATTTCAAATTTGTAAAAAGGTCATTTGACTGTCAACAAGTAATATAATATATTACGAATATTTTCGTGTATTTAAAATGTCTGTATAATAGTAAATTGTATCAGGGTTTACATTGAAAAAGATAATAAATATATTTAGATTTTACCCATTTTTCTTTTTAAATATTTAATCAGAAGCACGTGATATAAAATCCATAGATTAGGCTAAAAATTAATTTTTATAACGTAATTTATAAGTATTTTGAGAATTATTTTACATATCTTTTAAGGTATTTCAATTTATAGTAAGTACATATTTAAATTTTGTTATATTAATATATGGTCTATACCTAATAATAAGTAATATATTATACAATTAGTAACACTAACTCTTTCAATATTTTAAATTGTATAAAAAGAATAATTTCATATAATATTTGTTATAAGTAGAAATCTCACTGTACTTTTGATTGAACATTCTCTAAACTTATTTGCAGGTGTTGTTGATAAGCCAACTTTTATGTTCGGTGAAGGCACCACACCCACTGTGGCTGACTGTGATCTGGGCATTTTTCTCCAAAGATTAGAACAACTGGGCTTGAAAAAGCGCTTCTTTCCAGAAAATGGGGATAAGCGACCTTTCATTTCCGCTTTCTATGAATTCATGAAAGCTCGACCTACTTTTGTTGACTGTATTAGTAAATATGGATAATATATGAAACACTTTTTAATTCGAAGGATATTTTAAACTTTATTGAAATATTTATAATATTAATTAATGTGCTAAAAATAACTTACATTTTACTTTATTTTTGAAAATTTAATATTTAAGAATATTTTGATTTTTTATCTGTGTTTTATCTTGAACATAATGATATTATTATGAGATGAACATTTAGTGCCTTTTTGGTGTAATTTGTGATGCTATGTGCTTTAATTCTCGTATGTATCTAATCATTGGATTATTTATAATAAATTATGTTATACTGACACGAATTTTCTCATTGATATTTATCCATTAGTCTGTTTTGATTTCTAATTCATGTGTTTGGCATAAATCACTATATATTATGTAGATTATATAATTACTTAATTTTATTACTTATGAGTGAATTATTATTGTTTTTATAATATTATGAAATTAATATTTGAATAACAATTGAGTTAATGTAAATGTCTCGGGTAATAAATTTAATTAGTATTTCTAGTTATATTGTTTAGAATTTAGTTTTTTATATCATAATTATAGCTTTTTACATATTTTGCTTTGTCTTTTATAAAAAGTATGTCCAAGAGTTTGTTTTATTAATTTTAGCATAAAATCTTTTGACATTTTTATATTTGTGTATTATGTCAATATTTCTATGTTTTCAGTTACTTATTTTTTTATTCATTAATTAGATTACATTAACCTTCTTGTATTATTGATTCTCTAAATTATTAATACACATAATAATTGAACATTATATTCTTTGCTTTTGTTATGGAGATCATACTTATAATCAAAGTAGCTAATTTTAAAGATACAGTAAGTTTCAATTAATTGATAGATTTGGTTAATATTAATTATTGTCTCTAATCTATTTTACTAATATTTGTTAGTAATTTTGCCAACATGTTTATCGTTACCAGAAGTATTCTTTTATTATTATATTATATACACGTACATATTTATTTTACCCATTCCTATACTTAAATTAGTTTTTTAGTTATATATTCACAACATTTATTATTTGGAAAGTTTCGTATCTATTATTGGCGTTATTGTATATATTTATTGAAACTGATTATATTGAGAAAATTTTTTAGGCTTATCTTCTATATTTGTATATTTAATCTTCTTTCCTTATTTTAGATGAATGGCGCTTTGACATTATACTATTCCCCACAGTCTTTTTTTTCGCAAAAGGTAATTTATCTATTTTCTCATTGGTTATGTACATTTATTTAATTAATTTTACATATTCAAATGAAAACTTCCATTTACGTGTATAATAGCATGTGTGTGTTTCTGCAGGCTCGCCTATATTTGAGAGAAAAGGCGGTTAAGTGCAACGAAAAGGAGATCCTTTTGCAAGCAAACGACCACCTTCAACCAGACTATCTCCGCATCAACCCCAAGGGTCAGGTTCCGGCCATTAAGCATGGCGATGTTATTGTACCCGACTCAGCCCAGATATATCTCTATGGGGAGGAGAGCCTGCCAGGTGTGTGGTGGTTTGAAACCGTTTAAAAAATGGTAGCAGTATTTATATATATAGAATACATAAAAAAGTAATGTAACTTTATGTGAATCAGGTTCCAACCAGAATTAATTTCGTTGCAGCTCATAATCGATTTTATATTTAGTATTTTTATTTATTTGATCCACTATTTGCTTTTAGCTAATATGTAACAAAAACAGATTTAATCCTATACATTATTGTTGTAATAAAAAGTCAGCTTTGGTTTAGACTTTGTATAAACAAAAACAGTAATGCATTTTGACGCCATTCTTTTTTCTAATTTACAACATGTCTTCAAAAATCGAGTTTGCTGTTTTTTATGATATGTTTGGTGGTTAAAATCTTCTGTTTTAAATAGAAGAGGACTAAATTTATTATTTTCATTATTGAACTCATTTTTCATTAATGAGATGTTATTAATTTATGATATATGAACTTTACATGCTTAATCAGTTTTTTAATAAGTAGATTAAAAGTAGTAGTACTAATAGATTATGTCAATAATCACTATATTTTAGCATATTATAATATGCATCTGTCAGAATTTAACCTGATTTTCAGACAAATTTAATACAATTTGACAATTTGATATACAAGCATGAAGTTATTTTATATATTTAAAATGTTTTCAATATACGATTAACGTAATATTCTCGCTATTCATTTTATATTCTTTGTGTATTAATTATTTCTTAAGTAAATATAATATACTTCTGTTCTACTTATAAATAGAATAGATATTTACTTATAATTATTGAATCGAATGATTTCGTTTGTTTCCAATGTCATTTGCGATTTTACTCTGGTTTGTGCTTTCTATCTGTGTTCAGGCATCAGTCTTCTTCCTCCTGACCAGCGGGAGGACATTCTCAAAATGCACAAATTGCTGCACGAAGTACCAATTGAGACAGTTACATTCGGGATCATGGTGCATCCTGAGCTCACTCAAGATAGTGGTATCCCCGACTTTATGCGCAAGAAAATGAGGGGTAAAATATTATTGACATAACATAATGACTCATTTTCAGTAACTTAGCCGTGAAACGACAATATTTCCTTTCGATAATAATAAATTACATGTAAATTGACACACACCCTTACTTTTATTTAATATACAAAAAACAGTATACCTACTGAATCATATTTTGGTATCCTATACATAAAGAATAATATATAATAGTACAATAACAACCTTTTATTTCGGATCATTGTGTTTTTCGACTTAGTAGAGTCACTACTTTTATGTATATATTTTGCTTTTTAATACAACGGAGAATTTTTAACATTTTGTAATTTGTAGGAGGTATCTTTTCAGTTTTATATTATCATAGATATCGGTCTAGAGGCCTTTAGCTGTCTGAGGTAAATTTGATTTCTATGTATTATATGTTTTTCTTTTACACATAATAATATAATAAATAACTTATTTGGTTTCTTAAGTTTCTAACAAATATGTTTTCTAACTGGTTTTTCTTTTTTCCACTTCTGTATAGAAACGGTGACGACTGACATACAAAGTCAGGTAGTGCGAAACCTCTTGAAGACCTCTCCACCTGACCTAATCTCCGTTTATCAGACGAAGCTGGAGGCATTAGAATTAAAAAAAACCACAGTTCTAGACAAGACCAAGGTGGAGGATGCGATTCGTCAGATAGAAGCTGTTCTTGATAAGGTGGAAGCTCATCTCAGCAAGATACAAAAAGGTAGGCTACTACTTTAGATGGTACTTGTTGTAACACTATAAAATGCTAAACTGGTCAGTTTCGAGTTTCTTTAATATTCTCTTTGTTATTGTTTTTAGAATTTCAAGTAAGCTTTATATTGAACTGTATAAAACTTTGAGACATATTGTTATAATAATTAGAAATATGAAACGTCTACAAAAGAAATCGTGTATTTTCGATTTATATGCTTTTAATTGCTAAAATTGGAATAAAACATTTTATAGTTGGTATTAATTTCTTCAAATAAGGTTATATATAATATTATATCTAAACTTTTTAAAGAAATTAATATTGTTGTTATTTCTGTTTTAAAGCTATTTTTTACAACAAATTACTTAAACTCATAATAATAATTGTTCTATTCTTTTCTAATCTATACTATACACTGTTATGCGTTTAGTCATCAATTAGAAATTAACCAAAGAATGTTACATAATTTTGTTAACTGCCGCCGTACACTTAAATGCAATATGTGTTTTGCTCTTTCATCAGTGACAAGCAGTGTATCGATCTTGATCACTCATAATTTTAATGTGAACACTGTAAGCTCTTGACCACTGGAGCTTCGTTGATATTCAAAGAAGACCTATCATAGCCTTAATGGCAGATTTGTGTGTCCCATGTAATATAATGAAAGAAACAAGTGATATTTAGTTAATATACCGTGTCTTCATCAAAGACAAAGATCACTTAAATACAGATAGAGTGATAGATTTAAGCTTAAATAGATCTCATTTAGTCTTAATTGGCTACGTGATATCTTTGCTAAAACTGCTTGTTTTAGAATAGTAACTGTTCTTAAGAAGAAAAAGCGTATTAACTTGGAAATTTTGGCAGAATAAGATGAGCTGTTTCAGATATATCGGACTACACACTGCATTTAAAAATTAATATCGACTCATGTTATCCATCAAATTGCAAAGTGAACGAGAACATACTTCAATTTTGTTTATTATACACTATAATCTATAGAGTTACAATATTAAAATTATCTGATTGTTAATCGCTATTTTTCCTTGTTCATGCTTTTATATCGATGTGGAACATGTTTTGTTTGCTTTGATTTTTAAATTATAATTTCGATTGAAGCATTATTTTTTGTTCTCTGCAGAACTGTGCAGCGGTGGAGAAGTAGCTTATTTCTTGTTTGGCCGGGACCTAACGATTGCCGACATCGACCTAAGCATCCTGTTGGCTCGACTCCGCTTTGTGGGCCTTCAACAGCGTCTCTTCCCCCTGCCCCATTCCTCCTCCACCTCAGCGGCCGGCGGGGATGAGAGTCTCCAGCGACCCAATCTGGCGCGCTATCTTACTCAGTTCGATGCTCGGTCTTCCTTCAAGGAGTGTGTCCTTCAGACCTACTCACCCGCTACTATGCTTTCTCTCATGGCCAAGAGCAAGGTGTGTGCACTGCTTACTTTTATCTTTTTACTTTAGATTATAGCTTGAGCTATCTTTTTTTTGAAAATATCTAGTTAACGTTTATAAAAATAAAGAAGTGTGTATCAATCTTATCATTAAATCCCTTTTAACCTATATCTGGCAACATAACCCTTTGTTCTAAATTTAGTTTATGATTTATCAGGTTCTAACTGCAATATTTATTAAACAATTTTAATCAGATAAGAATTTAGTTTCACCTATTTTTTAATTATAAACACTGTAAAATGCTTTTAAAATGGTGTCAGTTGTTAATTAATAATTTTTATTTTCTAGAATTTGTTTGGTTTAAGTGTTATTAGTATTATTACTTGAATTTATATATATTAATAAATAAAGCTGTTTTTAATTCTATGTTATATAAATTACAGAAAATGGGGAGTGTCGCCTACTATAAGTAACGTCAGCCAATTGATAAACAGAACTGATAATTGACACTGATAAAATTAATAAACTAAATACATACGTAAGATAGATTATTGCCAATCATCAGGGTTTCTTTTCAATTGAAATCCATTCCCCTACCCCAATTTTACTTTTTATACTATATTTTACTTATTTTATCTATTTGATGTTTAACATTATCTATAGTAATTATATTACTGTTATAAAATATGTTCAGAATCAATTGTTAATAAAAAATATATGCAGCTGTTTTTCAGCTATTTGTTTGTGATACTGTTCAGTTACAATTTATTATAACTAAAGAATAACATATTATAAATGAAAAATATAACTTAATTTAATTTTAACCCTAACAATAAATAGTTTTAAAAACCCTAATATTATTTATACTATAGGTAATAGGTAATACATTTAATTATTCTGAATTTTTTAATATATGTCCTTACTCACTATTTTGCTTTTAAAAATAATATTAGGTGAAAAGCAATCAGATGTGGATCCTTGGTGGACTCGCCGCAGTTATTGCTGTTGGTGTTGGCGTCTATTGGTACCGCAATCGTGGTGCCTCTTCTTTCTCTCGGTGAACAAATCACTCATTCAATCGGTCAATCGAATTGGGCAATATAACAAAAAGATAATCTATTTATACTAACCAGTGACATTCTTTCTAGCATATAAAGTATGTGGTTTGGAGAAATTAATGACACACAAAAATAATTGCGTTATTTCTTATTTTTTAGACAAGTTTCTTCTCGCAGTTTCGTTCTCCGTATATTCAGTTGTTACTGTACACTCCTCAGATTAGTTCTGCTGCTATATTGTAGCTACTATGTAATTGACTACATAGTGTACTTATAAACAGTATTTGCTCAAAAGAGTAGGTAACTTCTAGAATAAGTAAGAGTGTATTTTTGTTGAAGGAATAGGATCATTTAGAGAAAAAATATTTTGTCTGCATTTCTCGTCATATTTGACAGCCCCATCCCAGTTTTGCATCTACATATATATTGTAATTGTAGAAATATTTGCATTGAAGAGAATTATTATTTTGTACCTATGTCTATTTGTTTAGATCAAACTTTGTTATATGCTTAGCCAATTTCTGATATTAAATAAAAGGATTGCGATATTGCATTAACCAAATCTTTACTTTTTAATGTTACACTTTAAAGGTTTTCTGAATAATTAACAATTTTTTAAAATGATTTAAATAGAGTAAGTTAATAAAATTTTATTGGATATCAATTGCGTGTTATTATAGAAAAATGGAGAGCATTTTTTTAACCCAACAGTCATGTTTATCTTAAGAGCATATATTTTCATTATATTCTAATTTGTGTTTATTAAAATAGTTTTGCTTCTTAAGTATTGTTTTTGCAAAGTATATATTGATACTCCGCATGAGAATAGTAATGAAGATACTAAAAATTATATGTATTATTAAGAGTAAAACTCGTTTTTGTTTATTCAATTCTACATTTACATCATGTTTGATATATTTAAATTTTGAATTTTTTGAACTATTTTTATATTTTGGTATGCATATTTGACTTCTTTGTGATTTCATAAATTTTGTCAAATATAAATCATAGATAGAAATCTTCCGGAAATATGTGGTCAAATTTTTATGATCTATTAGTTTGTGTATATATTTAATAGGATAGTTAATTAAAATATATATTTACGCCCCTTTAGAGATCTTCCTGAAATAAGTTTTTTCCTATTCCCATCTATGATAATATTTACTAAGTTTATATTATTATATTATGAAACTTACACTATTTAGTAACTACAGAACTATGTAAACATCTGTTATATATCACTGTTATATTACCACTTTATTACCACCTGTTTAAATAATGTTTTATGGATTTTAATAATCGTTGAAGCTGGTTGGGTATTTTATTTGGAAATATTTTGGACATTTTATGATATATTTGTTTGTTATTAAAACCTAGTTATGGAATTTTGATAAAAAATTACGTAGAAGTCATTTATTATCTAAATTACTTCTACAACTGCTGTGCTAGAATTTCTAGGATATAGCTATTTGAATAAAAAGTAGATGTTTAGTCTCCTTGTAAATTCAGTCATATTAATGCTTTGCATTTATTCATTATTGTTTTAGGTGATGCTATGCTTTCATGGAATAATGCCAAAGCCTCTTACTTTTATCAGCGGCATGGATATTTTATTATAAGGTACTATCTTTATTTTTAAAACTTTGTTTTTATGAACAAATACGTCAAACATGTTTTCAATAAATAGATATTTTTCAGTTTACAAAAGAAAGCAATCGTACTATGATGTTCTGAAAGTACATCCTAACGCAAATGCTAAAGAAATTAAAGATTCCTTCTTTAAACTTTCCAAACAGGTAAACATTATGTAATTTTATAGAATAATTTGCTTTTACATATTGTATCTATCAAAAGTAAATGCTCATTAATCGTTAAAATATTTCTCAGATTATTATTTTAAAATTTGCTTTTGTATTATTTTATATAAAAAAAATTTACTTAACATGTTTATCTTCAAAATTTTTAGGCATTTTTTATTACTAACTAAATTGCCATGCGTGTCATCTATAGTATGATTAATGTAATATGTGTATGTAGACTAGTAATACTATAGTGACATTTTTCTGTGAACCACTTAGATATATGTATATAATATTTCATTTAACTAAAGTTAAGTACAATATAAAATGAATCAACATCTTTTTTTCCTTTTAGCATAGTAAATAAATAGTGGAGCATATAACTAAATTTAAGAATAACATATAATTCATGAAATATATTCACAAAATAAACTATAAATTTTGCTTTAAAACAGCTTAATCGTAAGTATGTCATGAAAAATGTCAGTAACCTGCATACATAAATAATTTAAACGAATGTAGCATAATGAATCATAACATAAATCTGCAGATCTATAAAAGAGAACACAATATAACGTACAGTTAATATACAGATATAGATACTAAATACAGATACTGATGGCGAATCATGTCTTCAGGTATGCTATTCCACGCTTATAGCTCACCTAGTCGGAAACCAAAGATATATCAGCACGTTTCAGATTGCCAACTGCACTTGTCTGTACATCCCCACTTGTCATCCATTCGTTCCACAGTGATCGCACTCTGTCCTTAAATGGTTTATTGAGACATACATCGAGGGGCTAAAGCATCGATGTCAAAACTCCGGGAATAACATTCAAGTCAATGTTTGACAATTGTTATATGATTATCTGTATAGAGAACCACTCACATTTTAAATCAAGTAGTAGGTATATATAGCTTGCTCGTTTTTCTGACATGTTTCCAACAATCGAATTAAGAAGTGGTAACCACAGTTTAAATACCTTGATACCAATAGCGATAAATATCTAGGTAGGTACCTATGTACCTACAATCTACTTATCTACCCTCAAAGATATTGAATTATACTTTTAATGACCTAGATGTGAAGTAAACAAAAATTTCATTAGCAGATCCAATTTGGAACCTCGTTTGGCTGGCAAGAAAATATATTTTCCTATCTAACAAGTTATAAATTGCTAATTTTAGAGAAAAATAGACAGCTAACTATGTATGTATATTTTTGTGAAGAACGAAATTTATTATATTGTTAGAATCGCCTTGAAAAACTAAATAAAAATAAGGTTGGCTCTTTTATAAAATGTTATACTAATGTTATACAAACTATACCTACCTACCGACAATTTTACATAGGTGTCTTAAAGCGTTTCACATAGTGTCTATGGTAGTATAATATGTACAATACCTGTTATGCTTTAACACTGGTATGCTCGCGTATAAGCCGATTCACCCACTTTTTCAGCCAAATTTATTCCAAAAGTTCTTGGCTTATACGCGAGTATATACGGTATATCTAAATCTTAATTTATAGGTTTAATAGTTGCCATAAGCTTAAACTAATCAAACGATAATTAGCTCATTTGTTAAACTAAATCCAGGTGTGTGTGTGTGGGGGTTTCAACATGCTACTTTCGGGTTTTAAAGCTGGAGTCTAACCCACTTGGCTACCACTCACATATTTGCCATATTTAATATCATTTAAGTTATTAATAATAATTAATTGTATCTATTGTTTTATTTAAACAAATTCTGATATATGCAGTAATTATTAAATTGTTATTTCATATTGTTGTTTAATTTATTCTTTAATACATTTAATTTCATTATATTATTATTTTTTAAACATTTACATAATAGTATCACTTTTAATGTATCAATTAATATAAGTTTTATTTTCTATTAAATGTATATTTGTAGTACCACCCAGACCTGAATGACGGCGACTCATCCATGAATGAGAAGTTCACTGCAATCAATGAAGCCTACTCAGTTTTAGGAAAGGACTCCAAGCGCCGCGATTATGATAGAGGTCAAGTCGGAGTGACGTTTGGCAGGCCTTGGTCTTATGCTCGAGAGACAGAGACGGTGTCTACTCGAGTATACTCTCGTGTGCACTCCAGTGAAGCTTACAAACAAATTTTCGAAAAGTATGTAATTTATATTCTTATATTGTGGATTTATTTAATAGTGTGATTTTTACATCATATTTTTTAACAGTTGGAACAATAATTTACGCACACATGTTCTATATAGTCAACACAATAACTTGGGCTATAATTGATTCTTTTGTTCTGTCCTCTTTCATGAATTAGTATAGAATAAGTCAACATATTGTACTAATTTTGTAATATTTGTTCCATTTTTATACTACATGATATTAATTTATGTATCGTTTTTCTTTAGATATATTTGATAATTTTGTTACCGACATAAGTGCAGATACACAAAGATACATAGATAAGTAAGAAGAGCACTTGCTGTAATTTAAAGTATATTTTAAGCACAAATTTTCGAACCTCTGGTTCCTAGTCCAGTGCTGGTGGTTGTTGTTGTTGTTGTTGTGGTCATCAGCCACAGGAACTAAAGAGTTCTCTGAGCTAGCTGTAACGCTCCCCTTGGGTTCGAGTATAGGACCGACAGAGGCGGGTCAGCCACTCCAAAAATTTCCATTTTTGCCTTGGATGTGCTCGGGCAATCGAGGAACCAATGTTCTAGAGTCTGAGGGA
>JAYRBW010024140.1:0-12521 GCA_036023295.1 Invenusta paracnida
ACACCCTATTTTCAACTATCCTATATTACCTACTACATAGTTCGCTTAGCTTTACTAGCTAACGACCTATTGCCATAAGTCTAGATAAGGGTTAAACAACAATGGTGTTCCTTATTTTCTTCGTGTTTTCAACTATGTATAATATATTTGTGGTCTCTTCTTTTCCCACTTTTTAATCTTTATTAATTGTCGCAATATTCTGCTTCCTTGTTCTTCTATTTTTTCATTGTTTAATTTATATTTATTTACATCTTTCATTCACTAATATTTTTCTGGTAATGAATCATGCTAATTATAAATATATCGAATGTTATGCTTGTTATATTACAAAGTGTTTTGACTTTCATTTTTATATTTAAATACATATTAAGTTGTTTTAAACTTTAAATATCTATTAAACGTTCTATTTTTTATGTGTGGTTTTTATTTGAAAAGAGCACTTTATGTATAAAGTTTATACTAATTTATCTTATAGTTTACAGAATTAAACATAACATCGCCGTCAAATCTAAATTTCTACAGTGCAATGCTTTTTTATGACAAACTTTATACGAAAAATGTCAGTGTCTATGAACCTTTGTTCCAATTATGCAAGGTGCTTATATATAATTTAAACGCCTACTTTCCCATATATTGTATTTATTTTTTGTAATAAAAGGCACTATAAAATGTGATTCCATGGCAAGGTAATAAAAATAACATAAAAGTAGAAAAAGTATTAAATTGGAATAGTTGGAATAGTATCAAATACGGGAATAGTTGAAACATTTTTTGTTGATTTTTCAATTAATACAGTTAACACATTGAACGTGTTTAGTATTCATGTGATATTTAATTATTTTTTAGCTTTGTGGGATTTTGTTTATAATAATCTGGTATGGAATCTAGGTTTAAATTTATATAGAAATAGAAACAGTTCATTTATTAAATTCAATTATTCGCTGGATTATAAAAAAAGAAGTATTATCAAAGAAATTCCATATGATCTATTACTTTCAAAATATTCCATTGTTTAATATCAATTGAAACGTTATATATTATATAACAAATTAAATGTAATTTAGGAAAGTAAGAGATATAAAAAAATGACGCCAAAAAGATGTGTATTATTTTAATAGCTAAGTATGTCTATTCTTGGTGCAAAACTAAAAAATGCACAATTTCCATCAATATAATAAGTGACTCATCTTTTGAAACACAATTTATATACAATTGTAAGAAATTGTATATCTTCTTCAGTGCGTTTTTCATCTTTCAATAATATTTATTAACAATCTTAATTTTAATTATGACAAATTATTGCAGCATACGCTTATTATAGTTATTTATGTGATCTATATAAAGAGCAAATTTAAAAACTATTTCAACTAAATGAATAATAATCCAGTTAATTTTAACATTTTTAGCATTATTTGTAAATCAAACTTCACAATCGACTCTAAAAATATGTATATAGTAATAGTACTTCATTATATTTACTATTTGGAAAAATTTAAGCTTAACTTACGTAATAGGCATTACTTCAAGTTACTTTTGTCATAAATAATTACATATTTTTTACATATACCTATTGTAAACCTATTTCTAACCTCTTATGATGGCAACTAAGAATCAGACCTGCCATAACTCCCTGATTTCCAGGAGACCTCTCGGAAATAAGCGTTTTATCAGAAATCTCCCAGTCTCTCGGTTGCCACACAAAACCTACCAGATTTCTAGTAATATTACAAAATCTCCCGTTTTTAACCCTTTCTTGTGTATCACAAAAACCTCCCAGAATTCTACTGTATATGATCAGGTTTCAGTCAATGAAGCATTCTCTATGGTGAAGAGAATGACACTAAGTATAGGTCTTCTCTAAAGCATAATGAAACGCTGTGTCATCTTCTGGCGTCCAAAATAAACAACACCTCCTGTTGTGTGGACACCAAATTTGAGTCTGATCTACAGACGACTACTCAATAAAGTCAGTAAGGCATGTAATTCCTAACTGTTTGCCGGTTAAAATACACTTATGAACTATGCATTTCAATTGGAGTGTCTTGCCATGCATACTTACAGAGCTACTGTGCTTAAGTCATTAAATGAACTTATGTATAGAGTTTATCAGCAAATTATATATAACACTTTGTAAACTTAGGCTCAGCTAAGCTTAATTTGTCTATGCGAAGTTTAGTCCTTTGATAAATGTATTTTAGATGTACCATTATGTGTGTAGAGTATTGTAGATATGCAATTTGTTCAAATAAAATTAAAAATGTTTTTAAAAGATGAATAATTTAATTTTATATCATTATTTTAATGCTTCGTCAGTAACGGGGGGTGGGGGCGAAGGGTTTCAAATGAAAAGTTGGTAATAATGGACAAACTTTGCAATGTTTCCCTTCAAATATGACCCGTGTGCCCTCGATGTTTGATCTCCCTGATTACAGCACCCATTTCAGGGAGATCTCCAGGCTTCCACTACTCTTTATATGGCAGGTCTGTTAAATAAATAATGACGTTTTACCTTCACCACTCTAAAACTATTAATATAGATAAATAATTAATTAATATGTAAACAAAAAATGTCATATAGACACTTGTATATTTTTAGACATGATGTATCTTTATAGAAAGTTCAGAACATAGGCGTTTTTTGCGTCTTGATAATCTTTTGAGTTTCTTTTATTTAAATAATGCATCAATTGCATGTTAACTTTTACGAATTACGTTTAAAAGAATATTTGTTTACGACAAAAATTATATTTTCACAAGTTTCTGCAGTAGATTGATACTCATTATAGATATTATAATTGATGCATTTTTGCGGTAGATAATTCATGGTAGAGTTATATACTATTTTTGTTGAGGGTATTATTTGTTTTAAAATAATTTCACTTTTGTTAAATTTAATAACTTCAAATATGGGAAATCGGGAACTATTTAATTGATTTCAGAGATTACAACAAAGCACGTTAAACTTAAATATAGGAATATTCAGAGTGTTTGGATAATGTATAAATTTTCTAAAAAATAAATATACCATATTGAATCAACACCTATTTATCTTCATTATACGAGTATGTATATCCAATATACTTTGTAGCTGTACATTACTACAGGACATTGTAATATTAAAAAGATGTGGCTCTCTCGTAGCACCATATTGATGACAAATGAAGGGAAATAGCCGGCGATGCTTTTGTATATAAAAAAAAGATTTAATTAATGATAAAATTATAATCATATATTTCGAAATTAAACCTCAAATGTTAGATAGTAAAATGAAACAGAAAGATTATGATGGAAAAAATTAAAAAGCCTCAGATACAGATATGTGCAGATAAGTACATACATCATTTATTCCTTACTTTAAACCATCGTCTTACGACTTAAGGTACCAAGCTACTACTAGCAAAACGTTATTAAATTTGGGAGCCAGAGGACAGCTGTCCCCAGCTTATTAGCTCACGTCAGTCGGACAGACAAAAAGACTTTAAATAGAGTAGGTATGCTACGTCTATGCTATATATTAATGTCTTTGGGCATACCCAAATAACGTCCAATTCATTAGTAGCCACCATAACAGGGCGTAGGTATAATATATACTTAAGCAAATTTGCATACAAGAATTCTCTTCAACTCAATATTATAAACGTATCTGTGAGAGTAGAGAATTCTTGTAGAAAGATTATGAGTTAAATGTAGGAATACAGATCACAGATTGAGGTATGGTATATAAGCCAATTTACAATCAATAAAACTGAACGAGTACAAGGTGTGCAATACAGTATTAAGTTAAAGTACATAATGATCAGAACAGAATAGAATTACCGCTATTCTTGCCTTTTTATCTCTCATTTAATTCATAATCTTTCTGTTTCATTTTAATATCTTACCTTAATTGATGAGGAAGTTTAACCTCGAAATGAGGGGAATTATTATAATTAAATATATATATACATATATTTTATTTTACTTAATTTACAACACCATTGCCGGTTATTTCTCTTTATTGTAATATAAATTTACGAGTTTTTATATTCAATTATTTTCTATATTTTTGTAATATTTTATAAAATTTAGTACAATTGTGTTAAAATTAAACCTTATTTTTTTAATATGGTTTGATTACTTACAACTTAAATTGTTACTTGTTAATTTGCAAATAAAATGATTGAAATTGATATATATATATTATTAATATAAGCCAAAAATGGCACAAATTGTGTTAGCTCTTTAGTTAATAATATTGGACTTGAGCTAACTACTTAAAAAACTATTATACTAATAATGATAGAAATACACTTAATAATTTTTTAATAATAAAAAACGTAGTTAGCTCTTGTTCCAATATTATTAACTAAAGACCTAACACATTTAATGGATATTTAATTTCTTTTATGGTTTGAGCTAACACACTTTTTGGCTTCTATTATATCACAATTTTTTGCAAAATACATGATCTTTATTTAGTTTTTCACTGCGATTCAAACAATATACATTTTGTTCATGCAAAAAACATAGCTAGCTGTCTATTTTATGTTAAAATGAGCTATTTATAACGTGTTAGATGGGAAATTGTGATTGATATACAGAATATAGGCCTCTAGTAACGGTTGCTAGGTAAAAATATTATTTTTCTCATCTCCGAGACTCATCTCCCAAGTTTAGCGTGTGTTATTAGGTCTGAAGAAGAAGAAGAAGAATAATAATTAGAATAATAAGAATGATTACGAAAAAAATCGGTTTTTCCACATAAATATCTCGGGTTCTATTATAATTGAATACTAATTTGAAGAGAATGCAGAGAAAAAGGAAAAATATACATCTGACAGGGAAAATTATTGGAACACTCATCTCGATTATGGTTTATGTCTTAACTTTGATGATGCCTGGTTATCCGAAGATACATCGACAATTGGTTTTGCTATTATTTAAACATAAACGGCTTGACTGAGATATCCTGCTTGTTATAGCAGAATATCTTTCTATCGATAAACGTTTTATTTTTTACTTATGGTACTTATGGTATCACTTAGGAGTTTAAGGAATTTTTAGAATAATATTAGGGAATTATTTAGGATTTTAGGGAATTCGTAGTATACACTTATGGATTTTTATGAGTTTAGTGAATTTCTAGCATACCTTTAGGAAATCATTTTGAAGTTTAGGAAACTAACAATCAACTCGTATAACGCCTTTGTGAAAACAGTCATTCAATAAGACGAGAGTTGGCAGTAAGCACGAGAAATTTAATTCTTATTAATTGTACTAATTTAAGAAATGAGCCAGATTGGTATTAATTTAAAAATTGCCCCCGGTTTATGATAGTATGTTACAAAACGCTTATGGTTGAGATGAAGCCTCATAAATTTAAATGACGTGCGCAAATTTTTACTTTATTAGTAGATGGAGCAGTCGTAATTGGACGCCTACGTTCAATAGGAATACTCTTGTCGAATGAAAATGCCATAATCGAAATACACAATTAACTATATGAAAATTGCTATATTACATGTTTAAACCGGTGCATGTATGCTCACAAAAGCCACATAATTTTCCTGTCATACGAGTTTGCATGACGCGCGGAAGTGTTTGTTTTAATACTATTTTTTTAATTCCCGCGTATGAGTGCGTGGGTGTAGATTAGGCAATTATGATACAAGTTAAAATATTGATTTCTTGGTTAGTGCATTTGGTGTGTCGATTGATGCGTGGTCGTTAACAATTGTGATTTCTACCTGTTGAAGGGGGTCCGCACGAATTTGAATGATGCGCCAAAACTTTACTCTGTTAGGAGCATAGATATTATACTATACTATACTACTAGATTTTCGATCTAAAAAATACTACTTGAAAAAGTTCAACCGTCTTCTGAAATGTCTAGAACGCGGTGATTGGTTTAGCAGTCTTATTTGAATTCAAATACGACTGAATAAGCCAATTACCGCGCTCTAGGCATTCAAATAAGACTGATTAGCCAATCACGACGCTCTAGGCATTTCGGAACTCTTTTAAACGTTGTCTTTTTAGACTGCAAATCTAGTAGTATAGTATAGTATATTATCTATGGTTAGGAGACAGATCAGCAGTAAACAGGTTTGAATGACGCGCGAAGAAGTTTTGAAAATCACACGTACATTTACATTTGAATTTGGCGCCACATACTTTGAATGATGCTCGCAAACTTTTTGGAATTAGCACGCACTTTTAAATTTGACATTTGCACCACATATGCCCATGCACTTATGAATTATATAGGTATGTGCCTATACGACTATGACATTGAGTGTTGGCGCAAAGAGTTACGCCCACGCCACGGCGGTAGGCGGAGGGGAGTGGGCTGTGCTCACGCTCCACACTACCTTACTACTACTATTTAAACCAATATTTTCACCACTCAGGAAACTTCAGTTAATAAACTACATTTTATTAGAGCTATCGTTTTGTTCATTGTGCACTAACATATATAAATAATCCGTTTAGTTACTTTATACTATTCTGCTACAATAATAATCTTAATAAAACTCAGTAAATAAACTCAATTAATCATAAAATGTGATTTCTTTCCAGTCGCTCTTATGATTTCTTAACTTAACATCGTAGGTATAAAGTTTAGTAGTTTAAGTTTAATTAAAAATTTGATTTAGCCAATTTAATTAGATTATATTACAAAAAGGAAAAAATATAAACTAAACATACAGGGGGTTTACTTTTATCATAAAATAAATAATTCGTATTTTGTTTTGGAGAGCAACTAATCAATGTTAATTTCAAAACTTAAGCAGTACCTACCATATATTTTGGATATATTTTACTGAATTACTTCTTTCATATCATAAAATATTTTTGTATAGCTAAATTTAGAGTGTCTCATCCCAATGCTAGTACCATGAGAATCCATGTTACAGTACTATAAATTATATATTCTATCGCATTTTTGGAACTATTTTAATATTGATGTAGATATTACACATGATGTACAACTCTATTATATGTAGTATATATGTATATATACAAAAACATCAATTAATGAAAAATACTATTTTACTATTTATTGTTTAGTTATTATACATAAATTAGCGTTATTATTTAATAGCAGTGAATTCTAAATTATTGAGTAAATAAAAAATTCATATTCATAAATATATTATATATACATATATATATACAAATTTAATATTGTAGCTTGTTCTTATATGAAGTATACATTGTCAATAACAGAAAATATCGATTTTTATAATATATCATACGTGTATATATGTGTAATGTACGTAGATAATGCAATATTAAAAACGATAGTGTTTTTATTTCCCAGTCATGTATAAATTTACTTAAATAAAGAGGTCTTATTTTAGTTTACTTATTAGTTTATGCACAATTGTCAATTTATTTTCGTTACGATGAACGTGAATTGCTATATAATTTAGGCAAACTGTATAGGTATGTACCTATGTAGTCATGTTTTAAGCTTGTCTATAGCTAGCGATAATTAAATTTGTACGCTTCTTTTTTATATTTGAATATCAAAGTAGTATTTTCTTATTTATCATCGCTTTGGAAAAGACACGTTTTCAATGTTTATGAATACATTTTAAAAAGTGAATTGTTCATCACGAGCTTTACTGTGAAAATTAATTAATTTAACATCTATGCTAAGTGGTTTTAATATTTCCTTAATATTACGAAGACTAAATATATACAGTCAAAATGACCCAATATTTATGAAGCAATTGAATCATTACTATTTTTCTAATTTATTATGCTTATGATAGATTTCTTGACTTTAAATACTAAACATTTTAAAATATACCACACGACTATTTTATCCCATTAAAAGTAATTTCTTTCTTAGTGGGTTATTTCAGAGCATACTTAAATACTAAAATTGTATTTCAGCTTTTAATTATATAATTTAAAAAATGGTATTTATTTGAATTGGAAGATCTTATTTAATAACACAATTTAAAATAGTCTATAATAGGTTTGTTTACGACCACAAAGATAATGTCACTATGTTTATTTGAAAATTAATATTTTTATGTTTACTTACTTAAAGTTGCTAAAAATAGAAATACTAGATAAAATGAAATATTTTCCACTATACAGACACTTGGCAGACACCTGAAAACCGAGGAGCCAATTAAAAAGTAAATGTGTATTTAAAATGAAAAAGAGAAGACCTGATTATTCCTAATATAGGTAATAATAATGTGCATAGGTAACCACAATATTAAAAGTTGTTTTAAAAAGTTTACAACAAAAAGTACTATATGTCTATTAAATATTACATATACGTTGAAAACATAATTATATAACGTGTCCGAAAAATTGTCTACGATGATGTAATAAGAATTTATGTAAGAAGCAACTTAATTCTACATTGAATTCGGATCCAAGTAAACGTGCCTGATATCCATGAATATTGTACATGGATAAAATATTGAACCGGTTCTGCTTTGGTTAATATAATAATGAATTGGCCATTCTATGATATAGAAATAGATAAGCCTTGAAAGTTAGAAACCCATACATTGCCTTATTTAAACAAAATTAATCATTCTACTCGCAATAGCATAAAAAATATATTTTTGATTTTTGAAATCTGGAAAAGGGTTATTTATTTATTTATTTTTAAACTACAAATGATATATTCTAAATAATAAAAAATGGGTAATTTTTTTTAAATATGTCGCTAGGAGTCATAATATTACAAAATGAAGAATTTTAATTTGTAACAAATGGTAAGATTGTATTTCAGCTTTTAATTATATAATTTAAAAAAATTGTATTTATTTGAATTGGAAGATCTTATTTAATAACACAATTTTAAATAGTCTATAATAGGTTTGTTTACGACCACAAAGATAATGTCACTATGTTTATTTGAAAATTAATATTTTTATGTTTACGTACTTAATTTTCATAAATTTCATTTTAAACAAAATTATTTAAACCTTTAGAGCGTATTTAGAAATGGGAATAATTTTATATCAAATATCAGCAGCTTTTCTCCAAGAGGCTCTGCCTTTGACGTCATGGAAAGTAGAAGGATTAAGCCGGGAATATTGTGAAAGGTCGTATTTAAAAAAAGTAGTGAAACATTTAATCGCATTTAAAAAGCTTTATTTAAAAAAAGTCGTAAAGAATACGCTTTATATATATATATATATTAGTCACATTATAAAAATGTTGTAATCAAAAACATATATTAATCGAAAAGTGAGTCCTAATTTTTGACGTATTTAAGTTTATATCTATATATTTATTTATTATTTATTAGTATTGTAATCTAATTATGCAACATATGGATGTATTATTGTGTACAATAAATAGTAATGGTGAAATGAAAAATTTAAATTTAAATTTACATCATACTAATACTCGTATACATTTTATATTCAACGTAATTAAATTTGATTTTTTTAAAGAATTTTTTTTATTTACGACAATTTATTCTAACGACATTACGAGTATTAATGCCAAATTCCAGTTTCCGACAAATTATTTACGATTTTGTGTTTACGACATTTGTTAATATGTATAACCTTTTCTTTAATACGACTTTTCGGAGAAAACTGCTTTGACTATAAAACCAATCCTTTCCTTCTTGATGCTAGGTGCAGACTTAGGAAAACTTACTATAGGAAATTCTTATTATTATCGACTTGTATTTTAATCTAGTAAAAATTTCATATATATAATTCAAAAAGTGTTATTTAATAAAATAAAACATTTTTATTTTTCATATTTTTCATTTGATTACGATTTTTTAACTTTTTAAAAACAAATATAGTAAGAATGGCCATCCCCCTCTTATTATTCTGGATTCTTATCGTCAAATAAACGAATATTAAATAAAGTATGTTTAAAGATATTTACATGAATCCCATTTTCTCCCGCTTCCGATGTGCCTGTAATGTATGTTTACATTGAAACATTTATTTAATTGTAGAGATATATTTATTGTCTGGAAAGCATTTGTCCTGCAATGAATTAAACTATTTTACTTTCTATTTAAAAAGTTAGCACTTTATTGAGGTATATAGAAAATAAATAATAGACGAAGAACAATTATTTAAGAAGAAATGGAAAATCATATTCTGTATAGACGATTCTATGATAAAATAGTTCAGAGAAAACACACTTTTTATTTCTTCTTTAAAATATTAAATTATTTCGAGAAAATAGTATCCAATAAATCTCTCTCGATTCATTAAAGAGATATAAAGTGAGCAAAGAAAATATTTAAATATCTTCCTAAAACCTTTATCATTTTTGATACACATTAATAAAAATACACAGCGAAAATCGAGTAAAGAAGGAACGCATATCTTAAGAGAATTTTTATGATACAGAGAGGTATAAAAATGTTTAAATATAACAAAATTGCTTAAAATAAAGTAAAAATGTAGTAATGCTTATCGGGGCGATGATACTATAAAAATTAGAGAAATATTATATTTTGTTTTATTTCGTAATAAAAGATTCTTCTATAAGTCAGACTTTGAGATATTAAAATAATTTTTAATTAAATCTAATCCGAAATTTGACATTTATTTGCTTTCCCTTACGACTTATGACTATGTTTCTCAACTTTGAAATGAAATAATTTCAATAAACGCGTCTTTCTTTTAATTATTGGAGATATTTACAGCAAGAAGTTCTATATTTGGAAACTTGCAGTATTAAAGGAATCAGGGTTGGAGATATCTACTTAGTACGTAAGCAAATAATTAAGTAATTTTAAAAAGGAATACTTTTTTAAATCGGATATAAGCCAAGAAAATTATGTTCATAATTAAATATATTCAACTAGTTTCGTCCTATACTCACGAAGTTACAAATACTGAGTACTTATTAAATACAAAATCTAATAAAATATTAAGTTATAAGAATACAGATTCAGCATAAAACAATCTATCCATACATTATTTTAGGCCTGTAAATTATTTAGCTAAAAATGTCAAGCTCATTGTTCAAATATAATCCTTTATTCATTCTCTGATTCCTCTAACCTTGAAACGCAAAGATTTTATAACGATCGTAATTCACATTCGTCCAGAGAAAACTCATTATTTATTCTCTTACACGAACACTCAAAAGAAATCACCATAGAGTACACATAGAGAAACGACTCATGTGTTTTGAATGTATACATTTTAAAAAATATATATTAAAATTCCTCAAATCAATTGTAGATTTCATTTCTTATATTTATTTGTAATTTCAATGAAAAAAAAATGTTGTACTAGTGCTCGTCTACCCCTGCTTATGAGTAGTATAATGATAATAAATATTTGTTTTATGCATATAACTAAATAGATAAAACAGAAACAATATACGTATTAATGATACTACAAGCAAAGAACATTGAAATATATATATCCAAGCATATTAGTACTTTTTAATAACAATAAAAGTACATATACATATGTACAGGTTTGAAAGTTAATATACAAATGAAAATTATGAATATGATGAAATAAGAATATATCAAAAAATATATATTGTTGTTTTTGTTAGGAAAATATATAAATTAGCTGTAATCTATTGTTTAACATTTGGAAAAACAAAACTTTAACATTTTTAGTGATTACTTCAGCTATAAACGTAAAAAATCTATAACTTCTTGGCATTTTAAATGCTAAAACATTTGCCAGGGTAGACATGAATTGCGGCCGTCAATGTAAACAAAATCACAATAATAGTAATTTATTTCTTAATTATCGTGTAATATATTGATTATGTTATTACTAATTAATTAAAAAATCATACTTGTTATATATAAATACTTATCGTAGTTGTAGTTAACTAATAACTACCAAAAAATAGTTTTTTTATTGTGGTGTCAAAATCCATAGCAACGCTCTTAGAGTCGTTTCTCTATGTGTACTTTATGAACTAACCTCCCTTAACTATATTAGAATAAAAAGTTGTATTATTATATTGGAAACATATTAAAATTTGAGCGTTTTATATCTTGAATGCATTTCAATTGATAAATTAAAATTTGTTTAATAATTAGTTATTTAGCTCTCAAATGGTATATTTATACCAATTATTTTTATTTCTAATTTACTTCAGCCCTCTATGTTTATTTAGTTATACAGTCAAAACTCAAATTATATACCTTTCAATACCAATGAATATTTTTCTAGTGGGAATTTTAATATACGTGAAATATTATATTTGAAAGACACTTGAATATATATTTTATGAACTATTAGTAGTATGATTGGAGCCTTTCTAGTTCTCCTTTCCTGGCCAATCACAATCAAGTACGCTCACCCAATGACAGGGCGCGATGAGTATAAAAGGAACGCGCGCGTTTTTGCAGCTCATTATGATTTCTTACAAGCCAATGAACGGTTGTCTCTCCTCATGCTCTCGCTAGTATTCATCATCGAACGACGGCATAAGCGGGTGATGCCTTCCATCAAAGTCAGACCGTAACGCTGCGCTAATACTAAGGAATGATCTATACACATGATAAACATTACTACAGTGGACAAGGACGCCTCTATAGCCTTCAA
>JAYRBW010024151.1:0-12521 GCA_036023295.1 Invenusta paracnida
AATAAGTATGTATGTCTGTTTATGATTAATTCAAAGCTAACTTTCTTATTTCATTTATTTTGTGGTTTGAATGAATTCATATCTTTTAAAATTGTCTGTAGCTAACCAGCTTTTTGCCATTTTTGGTGATAAAAAAATTTATTTATATAAATGTACTATCTTACCAAGACAATATTAAATAACACTACCTTTTGTAAGAAATGGTTTCCCCAAACATGTATAATCTACTGTTGTTATGGTAACAATCCTATATATATGCTTATATGTGTACATATATTACTATAAAAATGTGTAACATTTCTAATTTTGATAATTTCCAGCAACAGTATAATATGCACATACATGTCTGCTCCATTTGACTGTTAAATATAAATCTACTATCTTACTATGAAGGATAACATTTTAGAAGTCCGGCTTTCAAAAGTATAGAAAAAGATATTATTTGGTTACTTTGTCGTTATGATTTTATAACATTTTGGTTTATTAATTTTACTATTTGAAATAATTTTGCGAGAAATATTCAAATGCATTTTCAGATATACGACTTTTAGTTTTCGGTAAAGTTTTAAAGATTTGTTATTCTTGCGATCGCATGTCTATATATCTATATATATAATATCAAGAATATTGTATAATAAACAACAAATTATTCGTAATCCACAACGTTATATCCAATATTATAAGGCACTTCTATGCTCGTCATATTTTTCACTTTTTAAATCTGTGCAATTAAATTCTATAGAGATTCAATAATTTATATTATCGAGTATTTTGGTAAGTTACTTTACTATTAAAACAATTGTATTAAATAATGTCACATATTAAATTGTTAATTTTTATTACAATGACATTTTTGATTAATATTGTGTTACTATTATATAATATTTACATTTATTTATTTGTTGATATTATTTCACATCTATTTAAACACAAGTGTATATAAATAAACTATTTAGTAAATTGTAGTACACATATTAGCCCAGTAGTTAATAAGAAATTATAAATAAATATACTGTTTATATTTTAATAAAGCACTTTAAATCTGACTTTGTTTTATTTCACTTCATTTTCTTAATTTAAAATGCTATAATGTATTGCTTTGATATTTGAAGAGGTGTATCACATTTAAGTAAAATACTGGCTTACTTAATACCGCATATTTCGACAATCTAAATTTTAAATTACTATGTTATGTTTGTTTGAAATTATATCTGAATTTGATAGAGAACATCTGAATGTAAATTAATTATTGTTATCTTACTCTCACTGATTTACCTGCTATGTATATATAGTGGGTGGAATTATTCATTATAAAATGTGTTTGACAATCAAATAATAAGATTATAGAATAACGCATAAATTATATATAAAGCATAACAATCATCAATAATAATAAAACACTAGGGTATACTTTTCAACATATAACATTTATATTACATTTTTAATAAATCGAATATTGTCTAAATATCGTGAATATTAGAAAATTGGAAATTATATACTTAAACTTATTCTATACTAGAAACAAAAAAAGCTTTTATAATAATCAAATAAGTTATAACTTCCTATTTCTGAAAGTAATTATAAAAGTTTATTTGTTTAAAAAATATATGCATCGGAAAGAAATGCTTGACACACACACATTTTCATATAAGAATAGTAATCATATGTTTCAGGCAGTAGTATTATCATACAAATATAATCTACAAAATAGTTCCACTACATTATAACCAAAAAAGTTTCATTAACACTTTAAGCAGACAGTATATACTTATAGACAAATGTATATATGGATATGGATATGGATGTGGATTATTTGGAAAAATGCACATATATAAATATATTAAAATTGAAAACACAAACTAAATAAAGTTCATTTTACACTAAATAAAAATGTAATATTATAGTTATATACTTACAGACACTATTGTACAATAAATGTACATTCTTATACTAATGTAAGACATCAGACATCCATTTATCAAAATAATGATTGCAATAAATACGCATCTCTTTCACAGATTTTAAAAGATTAATAAGCCACGTATAGAGATATTATGTCTTACTTTAAACCGTCGTCTTACGATTTCAGGTTCCAAACTACTTAAGTATACTACTAGCAAATTTTATTAAATTTGGGAGCCACAGGACAGCTGTTTCGAGCTTATTAGCTCCCTTCACAGGGGCATACCCAAATAAAATGTAATTCACTAGTAGCCACCGTAGCAAGGCGTAGGTATAATATATACCTAAACTAATTTGCATAAAATAATTCTCTAGAACTCAATACATAAACGTATTTATGAGAGTAGAAGGTATCCTGTATCTAGTTTAGATATATATTATCCTACGCCTTGCTACGGTGGCTACTAGTGAATTGCATTTTATTTGGGTATGCCCGTCTGAAGAGAGCTAATAAGCTCGAAACAGCTGTCCCCTGGCTCCAAAATTTAATAAAATTTGCTAGTAGTACACGTAAGTAGTTTAGTACCTGAAATCGTAAGACGACAGTTTAAAGTATGACATAAATTGATGTACTTATCTACCCATATCTGTATCGATGGCTTATTAATCTTTTGTCATATTTTTTCAGATACATGATACCATCTACTCTCATAAATACGTTTATGTATTGAATTGTAGAGAATTCTTTTGTAATAATTTTTAGTTAAACAATGCTATTCATGGTTTGAATAGACGATAGGGAATAGTATGTATTATCATCGATATTAATAAATTAAAAACAATCGCAGTATTTAAGTATTTTGCCGTTTAAATCGGATGTTTAGTTTATTTATCCAAAATTCTTATGCGAGATATATATAATATATAAGATACATTAGAAGATAATATCTAAAAGTGCGAGTAAATATTAACAGAAAAGCAGTAAAATGTATTTACTTCAATAAATTAATTTATATGTACGTAATTAATATATATGCAGAAATATTGTACCAGTCTAACAATTATAAGAAAATATTGTATTCGGTAATGAAAGTCATTCCTGCATGCATTTTTGTTGATGTTTAATTTAATGTTATTATAATATATATATAATTAATATATTCGAAACTATCATCCCAGTTAAAGATATTTATCAACAAGATAATGCCCCATACATTCGGCAATTTACACTCAAACATTTCTTCAAGAACATCTGATCACTTGTCTAGAGTGGCCTACGTTCAATCCCAATATGAATCCGTTAGAAAATGTTTGGGGTCTGACGGACACTAAAATACAAAGAGAATTTGAACGTCCTATCAACTCTGACGAGCTTTATGAAACCCTGGATTACATTTGGTTAGCATTAATGGGAAGTGAGAATTATAGAAGAAATAGTTCCATGGTTCACCGTGTCCAATCTTTCCATAATACAGGAGGCTTCAATAAATATTAACTACAAACATTTCATGTAGTGTTTCTGTAATTAATTAGCTTGCACAAAATATATACAATTTTAAATATTAAATATGTTATTTTCGGATAGTTATTAGACGAGTACAATATTTTGGCCACGACTGTACATATATATATATACATAGTCATGATTATAATCAGTTGGCAATGAACGGTATGTATTTAGTAGTAAAGTAGTTTCCTTTTTTTCTCGAAATATTTCAGTCATTCACTTTGAGTTGTAATAATTTAATGATAATAATAAAACCACTGATAAAAAACCAATAGCATGAATTTTATTATATATATCGGTAATAATATTAATCACATTCATTATTATTAAATTAATTACAAAATAAATAAATAACTATTATAATTAAATTCCCATTCGTTATAAAAACCTCTAGTGTTTGTTAAGTAAATTGAAGAGAAAGTGTCATCTCAGTTTCATGTTTATGATGATAGAATGACTCAACAGGTAGAGATTAGATTTATGATGGTAAAAATGGTAAAAATGGTGGGTTCTAAACCCAACATTTTCTTCGTCCGTGGCTGACAACTGTTTCATAAGTTAAGAGATAAGCATTCTGAAGGTAACTGTTTACTTGTTTCTTATATGTTGTATATATTTTTCATTTTTCCTTTTTTCATTGTAATCATATTATATGTACTAAACTTTCATAAAGGAATGAAACCTATAATATATTTTTTGCTTATTCGATACTTAAAACAAGTTACTTAATAAATGCATCTATTGTTTCAAAATTGAGCATATATCTTATTTTGTGAGCAGCACCAAATAGGTATCTGTAGTGTGCATTTACAATTTTTATATATAGAGCAGATTATTTGTCTATATAATCTATGTATGCATGAGTTTATTTGACTTTTTAGTATCAATAATGAATGCTATAATTTCATATATATATTTTAATTGCAGTTTTGAACACGAAGTATTTGTATAACTAAATTAGTTATAGGTATACTTTGTACATTTAAACAATCATAGTCTATTTCTTTTTAAGGAGAATTTAAAATTTAATATTCCTTTTTCACAAAAAAACATTACAAACATTATTTAACCAAACAAAGGTAACTAAGTTTAGATACAGTAATTCATGCTTTGCTCATACTTATAATACATATTTTTAGGTATATTTTAATTATTATTATTATGCTAATATTCTACATGTACTTTTACAGTATGGAAGTGAAAGTGAAATGCATATATTATATTTAATGGTCTTTTGAATTATAAAGATTAGTTTTATATGAATAAATAATTAATAACAAGAAAAAACACAATATATACATACCTATGTGTATTATTTTTGTTACAGATAGGCTCCCACATAGAAATGTTTTTAATATTTCTTATTTATGAATAAACTAGCTAAACAATTTGTGTTTTACATTTCGGTTTTAGTGAAAAAGATCAAAACTTTCTAATTATTTTTCACATCTAAGTTGCTTAAAATACATCTAAAGTATAACGACTGAATTTTATATTAATAGTGAAAATTTATATTTGCACTTGTGTCTGATTTCATGAATTCATGAATTCTAATCAAATTTACGAATTCAGTGAAACAATGCGTATTTGCAATTATCTAAAATTATTTTGAATATACGCATATTGTAGTTAATGAAAATAAAGTATTAGTTAATAATTTGCTACCTACTCATTATTTTAAGAAAATGAAGCTTTGCGAGAAAATTCATTTTTGCTAATCCATTTCAAGATCTTAATAAAAAAAATATGTCGCATCATTTCCTGCGGCATTAGTTTATGTATATTTGAATGTGAAGGTAAAGTGTCACGAATTGTCTTCTTATATGAGATCAAAAGGAGTAACAGAACGATAATCGATAATGTTCTCCATTTTTTACAGAATTCTCCAATATACAAAAGAATAGTTGAGGTTGTAATGGTAGTTGTTTATAAATATTTATATGTCAACGTATGATTTAATGTTGCATTTTACAATAAATTGTATAAATTGGAATGATGAAGAGACTAACAAGAAAAATAATTTAACAACTAAAATGTTTATCCTTTTCATATAAATAAACGTTTAACATAATTTTAAGCTCGAAGGCCACACATGTTTTTGATATAATAATAAATAAACAATCCTTCATCTCTATATTTAAGTATACATATGTTTCTCTATTCGTCTACTTATCTATTTATATACCCAAATATAGCTAGCTTGAACGCACTTTTTATATTCACAATGAATTATTAGCATCACTACATTCGTGTAAAAGACAGCTAAATATATGTGGTGTTACTATTAAATATGATCTTCATTTAATAAATATGTTTAACAAATAATCCATTCAACAAACTCAGAAATTATATTGTAAATATTTATTCTTTTGTTATTCACTTTAAGTCATAAATAATAAATTACAAGTAGGTATGTAGGTATAGCACAACTTCCTTTTATAACAATTAAAGGTATTAAAAAATACTACACAATCACATTCCTGTATGGCAATTACAATTCCTTGAAGCACAATTTATTAACTTCATAATTTATATAATAGTATATAGTAATTTAATGACCGAAATATAAACTATTTAAATAAATCATGATTAGTAATAATATATGGTGTGTTTGTATTAGAATAGAGATAACAAAGCACCCCTTAAGTAGCTAAAAACATTTTGACGAGTGAAATAAGACAAGTCATCCAATCAGATATCGATAAATGCATAGTTTCATAGATTTATCTAGAATTTATGATATTAAAATATAACAAAATGAAATATTTTCAGTAAAATATTATTTCATCCGAAAATATATACCTATAATAACGTTTGATTTATGCATTAAACAAACGACGCTCCATATATAAACAAAACGTCATTCATTAAATGACATTCTCCGCTCGTGTCATAAGATTATCAAAGGCTCTATATAATGACTTGTCGTTTCTCATTTCTTCGATTTTAATGCATCAGTAAAGATATTTTATATTAACGGAAATGTGTTCTTTAATTATTAAACATTTAATAGCGAGCGACTCGAATAAAATAGAAGCTGTTATTGTTTTCTCTATTGTATCTCTTTACTGCTTCATAATAGTGCGAAGCCAGTTGCATGAAGTATAATCCAAGAACAAATTTACTCGTGTATAGTAAAGATAGTTCATTGGATGTCTATTTAAATTGTTACAAGAATTTAATCATTTATTATAGTATTGCTTCTTAGTCCGGATTGAACAACTCACCTTTGGCAGTGAAGGATTGCAGACCACAGAGAATAATTGTTATGGAAGATATGACCAGACTGCAGTATTGGAGGTTCATGACTGAATTTCTGGAAATAAATCAATAGAAACGCATCTATATGAAATCAAATTCTACTAAACAAATTCCCACTACATAAATACTATACATATGAAGATATAGATTTAACATGAATGTCGTACAAAAAGTATTGCAACTAATTTAATGGTATCTTTTTAATTATTTTTTTTATTATAGTATAATAAAGATGTTATCAGCAATCAAAATAATGTAAAACTAAATAAATAAGATAAAACAGTCAATCACAGAAGGTACAGCATAACAAAGACATAAAAATCAGTCCAAAAACGTTATTGAAATATCAGTTGCATTTTTATTTGTATTTCAATGTTTAAATTATTTTCTTTACGATACTATTTATATCACAGTAAAATTAATATATAACATTTTAATCAGGCTATATGTATTATTATAATTTTTGTACGACTCTCTGTCTGCCACAGGCATTAATACATGAATAAATTAATTAATTTTGTTGTAAAACTTTTATATGTTTTGCAACACATATTATACATTTTATTTTTCTTACTTATCATTAGTTAACTATAGCTTTCAAAAACATATGCCTAAAATATGAATGAAACAATTATAAAAAATGAAATGTTTAGCAATAATGTCTAAGTTAAAGTAAGCAAATTATTTAAAGTAAACGTACAGTAATCTTTAATATAATATTATGCTTATCATCGTTTAATATTATACTTTAAAATATTAATAAATATTATTTGTGGAAAGTATATAATTGTGTTATTTACTTTATGGATTGATTTTGTAAGCACCGCATAGATACCTACAGTAACATGATATATTAAGGTACAATAAGGCATTAATACAAAATAGTGTTTAAATTAAAGAATATATAGAATGTTAACAGTAAAACTTAGCGCTAATATATAAATAATATAAAAAGTATTATTTAAGCATACACACATATTAAAATGTCAGATTTTTATTCTTATACAGTCATTTTCAACATTAAAAAAACTGTTGCACAATATGTCTACATTACAATTTGAATCCCACAATGCTCTAATGAAGGATTAGATTTCTTCATTAGGATGTCAACCTAGAAATATTGATTTGAAATTTTAGTTTACTCTGGATGCATATCGGTATTGTATTCAGTATATAGTAGGCTGCGTCCCCGTTAGTAAAAGTCAACAATACCTACTCAGATTTGGGGTTCTGAATGTCTTCAGTTTTCTGAATTAGAAGCATTAGAGAATTGTAATTGTATGTCTATCCAAATATTGCCATAGAAGGATTCAAATCATAATATCAAGTTCAGTAATCCCAAATATTTATCTTTATCTTTTAACGATGTAATATATACGAATATGATATATAATGGACAGTTTTATAATCCATCTGTGAAATATCATCTTCATAAAATAAATTGTTAATTGCCCTAAATTGTTATACTACTTTTGTGTCTCAAATTTCTATAGAACAAAATATAATTAAAACAAATTATATTAATTTTGAAGCATGGACTGTTAATATAATTAAATTGATATTCCATAAAACACTATTTATGGAATATATCTAATATTTATCATTATAAGGATTTACCTTATATGTTTTAACATTAATAAAAAACTACTTTGTATAATATTTATCACTATACAAAGATGTTTTCAAAAATTAATTTTGATGTAATCAATTATTAATTTCTATGAAATGATAGCAAAATATTGTTATAAAAAGTATTTTCCATTTTTGCATGGTTAAAAGACTAAAACAATTGGTCAGCTTTTAACAAACTCTTTTTACCTTTTTATCTAATATATGTTTATACAAAATTAATAAGTGGTTAAATATGCAATAAAATGTCTAAAACGAATTAGTTAGTTAAGTTTAAAATATTATATTCATATTTTAAAACATTTAAAAATATTAAGTCAAAATAGTTATTGTCAATTATTAACCAAACTTAAAACATTTAAAAAATATTAAGTCTAAATATTTAGTGTCAACTATTAACCAAACATGTGCCTGCATGTGACATCGGTAAAATAACTGAAATCATTTTTCCATTTTCGAAAACCTACTGTAATTTAATTGATAAAATATCTAATTTATATGTTTCAATATTATATTATATTTCATTATCTTTTTTTCTAACCATTTAGATAGAATTATATATAGGTACTACGTGAACAGGTAATACTTTAGAGTAGTTCCTGTGTGCCAATGTTCGGAACCTCAGTTATTTATTGTTCTTTTTAAAATTATATTTGATTAAAAAATACAATATAAGAAACAGTGAAAAATAATATGAATTTAACCGAAATTTATATTTAATTACATTTTCTAAGTATACAACTATATATAATAGTTAAATAAACAATATTCCTAATTTTTATTATACTAAAGTGGTATAAATTGTGGAAAGAAAATAATTAGTCCTAACATGAAATATAATTAGTATTCTTTATATAATCGAAAATTAAGAATATGGGTAATTTTGAGAAAGTAAAAAACAAATACATACTTTATAACTTTTATTGGATTAATTAATTAAATGTTATTCATTAACACGATAACAAGTGTGTTCATATTAATGGATATATTAGCGATAGCGCCCTATAAGTAGTCATTATAAATGACAATTTTTAATTTTTAATTTATACCGATATACAATGTATAACATAAGAAATCTCAATTTTACATCTTATAAGTATAAAATATAAGACTAACACAGAAGAATGGCTAAAACAATTTTAGTCGAGTGCAATGTGATTTTACTTGCGCTGTAAGATATTTGTCTTATAATAATTTTAATGATTATAACGATAATTATCCTTTTTGTAAAAATAAAAAAGGGTCAATTACAGATGGCAATTATTACATCAAAGAAGTATTAATCGTCCAAAATGTCTTGTTGCAAAAAGTATTCATTTTCATGCTATACGTAATAATTGATTATTTTATTATATTATTTTTTATATTTATGTTATTTCCGCTTTAATATTAGGTTTTACAAGTAGTATTGGTATTATATGTGGTCCGGATTTTATGTGTGATACGTAGGTGAAGTTAAATAAAATCATTGGAAGTTTATTGAAAGTTCAAATTCTCAGAATTTTTCAAATAGTTTATTTTTTGAGATATTGACATTGCTATTATTTAATATTACTATATTCAATTATATTATAAATTAAAATATATATATATTAAATGATCAATATTGATTACACATTGATATTATTTAATAAATCAAATTTGTGCTAACAGTATCATAAAATAATTTCATACTTTCTAATTAAAATATTTTGTTCATTTTGAAATATTTTTAGAAAATGTATAAATAAATCTATTCGCTCTTAAATCCTGCTCTATTTCCTTTAAATTTATAATGTTCACTGTGATGTAATAATTATTATAATAGTAGGTAGGCGTAGATTTAGACAATTGAAATAGAAACATAATAATATGATGAAATAATTGTGCAAGGTACAGAACGGAATGAAAACAAAAAATGCTATTTTAGCTTAGTTTAGTTTAGTTTAGTTTAGTTTAGTTTAGTTTAGTTTAGTTTAGTTTAGTTTAGTTTAGTTTAGTTTAGTTTATAAGAGAACACATAACATAACAAAGAACATGTACCTTGACATAATACAGAAAAGGACACTAATAAGAGTTGGGATAGATAGTTTGAGAACATAAGACATACCCAATAAAGGTTATAGAGTTAAGGTACAAGGGCAAATGAATCTCAAATGAGGACTGATGTCTGGCGGTACGGGAAGGGTAAATGTAGAATTTATTGATGTAAGGGAGTGAAGGAGAGACCATGTATAAGCAGAGACGGTTATTTGAAGCAGATTCTGATTTTAGAAAAAAATAACGGATTAACAGTTGACGATGGGTGGAGGAGTCTTTCAAATTTAGAAGCATCATGATCACAGTTTGTGTGTATGGTTGTGTGAAGCATTGTACGATTGATAATATCATTAATGGAGCTAGTGAGCTAACTGGGAAAGCAGACAAAAACGGGACACACGTTATCAATAATAGATAGAATAAGGCCTTGTATTGTCTGCATATTCCATGTCCTTGTTATACTCAATGAGATTGTCAATGTAAAGGATAAAACGATAAGGTCCCAAGATTGAATCCTAGGGGACTCCACTCGTTAAGGTTTATAAATCACTGAAAATAGTTCCGATTTATTGTAATTTTAATATGTAATGACTACAATAATAATTATTGAAGATACCGACGTTAACATAACATTTCGTTTGGATCTATATTTTTAAATTAAAAATAATAAAACATAAAAAAGTAAATAGATCGTACTTTAAGTGAAAAAGTCTTTTATAAAAATTTTATAATAAATATATGTGAAAGTTTATTTATATTGATTAATTGAGCACGGGAACATTTTGCTTGTACACTGTGAGTATTTCAACCAAGATTAAAGATATACAATGACACAATATTCTATTATACAATTTATAGTTGTAACAAATTATTATAGTTAAAACAGATTTCAAAAAAAGTTAGAAAGTCATTTGTAGAATAGCACTGCGTGGCTATAATTTCAAAGGAAACATAATCACACGTACGTAACTTTTATGTTATTGAGTCATCCTCAGTATGTAATTCACGAATTTACTTTATTTGATTAGTAAGTCAATCTTCAACTATTAAGATTTTAATTTATAGAAAGAAAGTATGTTGGTCACGTGATCGTAATATAATTCATTTCTGTGTTTGCCGGAATTACTTTATAACTGAGTATTGAAATGGATATGTTTGTGTCTAATTCACATGATTTGTAATATACTGACCAGATTACATTATTTGTCATTTAATAGAGACAAGAACATTAAATAAATTTGTATCAATAAATTAATCAATTGTATATCTGTGCAAAATACATTTCTTTCGTTAATTAGCAATTCTTGATGAGAGCTATTTTACATCATTTATCCCATTTATTTATATTTGATAATAATTATTGGAATACATGGAGGATATTGAAATGTATGCATTTACTAAAATTCATAAATGCATATTGCATACCATATTATTATTATAAGTATTCTATGCTTTCTTTTTTTCAAAAATTACTTGTTTTACTTTATATTTTTGCCATACAGTTATTTATATAACTAGTCGTACACGTTTTTAATTGTATCAACAGAAATGATGTTAAAAATACTTTTATTTTAAAATAGAATTCATATTTATAAATATTCTACGCCTTGTATATAATATTATTTTTAAAGTACCTATACCTATATATACAATGTAAATCATATAATTACGACTACTAATTGAATTATTTGATAAAATTAGACAAAGCAATTGCAACAACATAAATCAACTATTACTTATTTAGTACTATTAGAATTCTTTTTTAAGGCCTTTGTGTGCTGGAAAGAACTGATTGATAATGAATAAAAAAATGTCAATTATTGTTTGTGAAATCATACTAGCAATAGAGGTTAAGTGTCTGAAAAGACTGTCTATACTGACATATTCTCTTCATGTTTCTGACGAACACAGCACGTATCGGAATGATTTGAAATATGTTTTCTTACCAATTCAGGTATTTATATATAATATTATTATTATATTATTAATATCGGCTGTATCTTATGAGATTCACCTAAGTATTGTTACGTGTTTTACATTGTTGTTATATCTGGTATGGAGGTTAATAAAAGTCACGAATTCAAAATCAAAAAATTATATTCATAATCAAAGAAGGTTTTTATTAGTATACCGTATTTACTCTATTAAAAGCGCAGCCTCAAATAGAAGCGCAGCCTCTAATAGAAGCGCATCTCCATGATAG